>JAVHZT010000225.1:0-100000 GCA_035079005.1 Fraxinus americana | reverse complement strand
AAAATTTTTGATACGTAAACCAAACTATTTTAGAAGGGTTTAGTTTAGTTAAAAAAAATTCGTTGACAGGTCCACATGGAAATTCTTGCTCAAGATCCTACACCATAGGTGTCAAAAATTAACTTTAATATGATATAGATATTTAAAAAAAAAAAAAATGAAATCTCTAATCTTCAACATTATTGGCATGTTCAATTATGTAGTAAGTTATTAAATTAAACAAACAACCAATATGTAAAAATTCAGTTGTAAATACATTTATTTTGTTATAAGATTTTAGTTAAAATTATTAAAAAAAAGAGAGTGAAAATTTCTTACAATTTAAATTTTTTATGACATTTTTTATTTTCGTGAAAGCCTTCCAAAAGGGTAGTTATATTACCATTAAATTTTTATTTGATACACCATATTTTAATTATAGTTAAGTTCTCCAATCTTTACTTATTGTAGCAATTATTTTCTTAATTTTCATTAATTAGTACATCTCATCCTTGATGATGATTTATATCAAAATATTTTGTTTTCATACTTTGAAATGAGTAAAAATATTCATACTTTTTATTCATTTATTTTTTAAAAATATGACGAAAAAATAAATTATTTTACGCTATTTCAACGAATTTTTGGATATAAAATTGTTATTCAAATACAAAATATATTAATTAATGAAAATTTTGAGGATAAGAATGACATGGAAAAATCATTAGATACATAATGCTACAATGAGAAAAGATTAAGAACCTTAAGCTTAATCAAAATCCTAAAGATGAATGAGAGATTTTTTATGAAATTTTGTATTTGTAATTTTTGCTTTAAATTTTGTACGCCAATATTTTATAAAAGTTATTGACATTTGAATATTCGCGACTTGTTATACTTACATATATGGTTTGCGATCGCAAGTTCGACAACACTCCACATATTTATTTAAGCACAGCCGGTTTAAAAGGTCTGTCGATTAGTTCACTTGATTCGTTGATTAAAATGGATAGGTATTGTAGAGTTTGTGTCAGTTTAAAAGTCTCGTAGGGTTTTGCTTTAAATACGGAGTTAAGGTTTCATTGTAAGTTTGTTGATGTTGATTAAATTTATATAGAACTTTGAATTTGTTCCCAATTACTATCTCTTTTCGGTATTTGTTGAATTATCAAGAATTTACAAAGGCGTTATTCTTTATTTCGATGCTTATGCTGTATCATAAAATTCAATGATATTCGAAAAAAAATATAAAGAATTTTTCGAATGTCACGTTTATTAAAATATTAACGTTAAATGATTGCAACGCTTAATTGAATGAATATTTCATTTTTCTTAATGTTACTGAATATTTTTGTGTCGAAAATTATGAATTAGAAAGTGATAAAAAAAAAATGTAATCCTATTCCTTAGGTGTAATCTAGCAATATAAAATGTTTAAGTTTGCAATTTTGAAGAATAAATTTTATGAAATTATAAATTTAACTTTTTGTTCTTTATTGAAAATATGTAACATATTGCCCATTGAAAACATCTAGTTCGAATCGGGGTTGAAGTTGATAATGACACCACAACATATATGATTATAATAGTAGTAAAATTAAGTGCAAAATAATATCGATACGGTTGATAAGTAATATCACATGGTAAAACATAGGGGTTAAATATCTCTATTGTCATTAAACTTTCTCGAATGTATTGAAATCGATAAATTCACCGACACGTTACCACAACCTCATTTTAATTGTACTGTATTCAAGTTTGTTAACTTTTATAACAACGAGTCGTAGACAAGATAAGATTTTGATTATTTCGTAGTAACTCAAATAATTATTAATGTACAATGATAGCTAAGAAAATTTCATAAAGTTCAATGGCATCTTGAAAACATTTTGAAGTTGAATGGATAAACATTTAAGAAAGTTGACTTGTGTTTAACACCCGTCTATGTGAAGTAGACCCTAGTGATTTATTGTACAATAAATCAAAATGCATTCTAACTTTATTATACAATAAATTATGAAGGTTCATATTCACCTAATTTGATGCTAAGCGCCAATCAATAGTCTACTAATCCTATTTGTCAATATGATTGAAAAAAGTGGAAATTACATACTGGCCTATTTTTAGAATTTACATTTCATACTTCATAATTTAATTTTCATATTTCCAAATTTAGATTATAATTGATTATTTAATATGTATTAAATAAATATATTATCCATAATTCATCACATTCACAACACCCCCTCTCATTTAAAAAAAAAAAAACGGTGACCTGCCTCCCGGGGCACATCCGAGTTGGCAAATGACAGGCATTGCTGGGCTTGTAACCTCAGGATGGGGAGTTCGATTCCTGGATGGAACAGTTGAGTGTGGTAATACTCAATTTAGGTGGAGCAGCTTGATGATATAATATCCATGGAGGAATGCTTCCTCGGGGACATGAGTATAAAGGGCGCACGGACCCTGGTCAACTTGAGCACATCCCGCGGTTAACCTCCACCCATCACTGAGGGGTCGGGGATGAGTGATCCAGGATATAGTCTGGTGTAAGTTGGGATACCTGGATATTAAAAAAAAAAAAAAACCGTGACCTCTCTCTCTCCCCTACCAAAAAACAACAACCGTTGATCGCCGTCAGAAACCAACCACCGCAACTAGGACCATCGTAGCCCGTGTGCCTGCAAACAGCTGTGTGTAGTGTAGGGGCTCTAAGACTGTCGCAAGCAACGCAACCGTTCGCAGGACCATTGTTGTGGCTCCATCAGCCCTTGCCTATGTTGTGGCTATTTCAGTCTGTCAAATCGCTTATAAAAAATTGGAATCTAAAGCCCTAATCAAACAAACCCTAGATGAGTAAAGCAAAAAACATGAGGAGTCGACAATAGTGGAAGAAGATTGATGGTTTCTTTTTTTTTTTTTTTTGGTTTTGAGGAAGAGTTGCTGTGGTTTTCTTGTTTTGAGGAAGAGTGGAGGTTTTTCTCGTCGCTTTGTAGGAAGAGCCGCTATGAAGCGAAGATGGTGTTGTCTAGTGTTGTAGAGCAGTGTCGATCGACACCGTTACGCAGTGGCAATTGGTGCCATCTGCAGTAGCGACATTTTTTTACTGTTGGTGTTGGAGGTTTTGTGGTGGTTGTGTTGGTGTGGTGATGATGGCGGTGTAGGTGTCGGTGATAATGGTGGTGTTGGCGATGGTGACGAAGTGGGATGGAGAGGATATGTGATCAATTATTTTGGTGTTGTGACTAATAAATTGATTAATTTGTGATCAATATATATAATATGTGATCTAAGAGAACGTGTGATTGTGACTAAAATTTGGTAAGTTGTCACTAATTAATTCGATAATTTGTGACCGTAAAATAAGTTGCAATCTCTAAAATTTGTGATTTGAAACCGATAAATAAATTATGATTTATAAAATTTTTGATTTATCACCGATGAATAATTTGTGACCAAATTGTATAAAATTATGACCTTAATATATTTACTTAATAAAATGTGTATTTAATTAATTATTTCATAAATAAAATTTAATTAATATATGATTTTTAAAGTTTAAAACTTTATTTCTTAATTTTGAAATGAGCTATATTTAATCTCTTATATATGAAATTTTCTCAAACTTGAAAAAATTACATAAATACATTAGTGTAATGGGCTTGAATACATTTTGCATTAATACAAACGCATTATTCTTTTTTTTTTTTTTTTAAAAAAAACATTTTTAATGTTATGTGATAAACACTAAAAGTAATATGGATATTAAATTTGGTAGTTACGATACTCATTTCATGTCAACAATTTTGTTTCTAATACAGATTTTAACTTGTTATTCTTTCATCTAAATCACAACTCGTATTGCATGTACCGTAGTTCTTGATCTCTGGTAAATTTGTGTGATTAGGTATACATTTTTAACACGTATACGCAGGTTTAGACGACATATTTGGGAAGGGTTTTTTTTCATGTAGTAAGTTACATCGTTCGTAGTATATGAGATTAAGCTCTTGCTTGAGTCTCATTCTCTAAAAAATCATTTTTTCTTCTAAACTTATTTTCAACTACACATTTCCCCTATAAATAATTTTAAACATAAATCTAAATTTTTTTTCCTACTTTATTCTCCAATAAAATCACTATTACAAAATCTGTTTGGTTCTCATTAATTTATTTATGGTTTGCTATAGAATCATTTTCAACCACACGTTCACACAATAAAATATTCTATATTTATACCAAAAAAAATTCTCTACTTTTTAGTTTTCCTAAAAATCACTATTCAAAACTCATTTTTTTCTATAATAATGGATGTCAAACAAGCTCCCATTTCTCAAAAAATGTGGCTCAAACATAACCTAAACATCAGGTAACGTAAAGTTACACCATGTAAGATTGATTGTAGGTTAATTTGTAATCATAGCGATGTACAATTTGTTTGAACTATTATGAAAATTTTAAGGTTTTACACATTACAGTTCATTGTTATTATCCTCCGTTTTGAACTTTGCTTTGTTCTCATTCTCAAATACATTCCTCTTTAGGTAACAGAAGTAGTAATTTCTAAAATTATCTCTCTCTCATTTGTGATCTTTCAAAAATTATGAAGCTTCGAAATATTGTATTTTTAATTACAATAGAGTAGCTGTAATTTACTGTTAAGTAATGTAATTATTATTTAATACATTACCCTTAATTTTTGTAGAAATTAAGCCTTTTGCTCAGGGTTCATCACTTGGATTCTTTCCAACTGTTCCCTGTAAAAGTCATGTCACGGTTCGTTTTTGAAACATTTGAGGAGCACATTTCCGGCAATAAAAAGTATACAATAACAAGAACAGCAACCAAGATTCAGTGAAGGCAGAACACTCGTATCATTTTGAACGAGGCAAATCATTTGACATGAGTTATTGTAGAAATTAAATGCATTCTAAAGTATTTCAATTTTCAATGCTTCATATATTGACCATTCTTCTCCCCTTTTACGTAATGCTTTCGTCGGAAACTTTAAGGTGAGACCTCCTTGATGAGCGAAAAGGGCTTGCTATGCGGGCTAATCCAGACATGGGGCTCTTCATCTCAATCATTGTGCTCTAAGTATATAGAAAGAAAATGGACGGAAATAATATACTCACTTCATCCCATAAAGGTAATCCTATTTCTTTTTTTTTTTTTCACACAAATTAAGAAAATTTAGTTAATATAGTTGAAATAATAAATTTTATTATCATTTTTCCTAATATACCACAACATCAATGTAATCAATATTCAAGGTAATTAAATTATTCTTGGTACTAATTATTGCTTAATGCAAGAATCAAGGTAATTAACATTTCAAAGTCATCAAATACACATGATTAAATGTCATGTAAGTGAAATGTTTTTTGGTTTTTAATTTATTGTTCCAACTACAATTGAGAGTGATTTATATTTGTGACAGCAAAACATATTAAATAAGGGTATATTATGAAATTAATATATTAACTACACTCTCAAATAAGAAACATAAATATAATTTGGGACAGATGAAAAAGGAACACGAGACTATCTTTATGAGATGAATGGAATAATAATTTGGAGGAAAATTGGTAGACAAAAAAGTTGTTAAAGATAAAGACACTATTGAAGTATTTAAATTTTTTCTCTCTATAAATTTATAAATATTCTCTAAATTGCAAAATATACTCTTTAAAAATAGAAAGTATCTTGAAAATACTATAAACGAACCACATAATGGAGAAGATCTAATTATTATAACATCGGTACATTTAATTATCCATGTTCTTTAATTTGCCAATTAACATAGGAAACAAATGGTCATTAAAAGGAAAATGCCTACAACAGAAGATATTGTTCTTCTTTTGACAATATTTTAAAACAGATTTGATTGCCAACATACTATCAATTATGACTCAGAAAGATTTTTAGTCTTTGTAATTACATAATCTCTACTATAAACATGCTACATCAATTTAAATTTATTTAAAATTATAGTTGCATCCCGTGTTAATAAATTAATGTAATATCAAAAACTCATATTTCTTATAGTTATTACCCACAACACATAAAATAAAGCTTACAGAGACCTTTTTAAAAGATAAATCGATCACATTCAGTGGTACATTTAATTAAAAATGAAAGAAAAATAGTACTAGGAGGGGGATATGCTACTTAAAAAAGACTTGTTTTCGTGGAATACAATTTGAAAATAATGAATAGGCAAATATATGTATCTATTACATCACATCTGGCTTCTGATCATCATGTCGTAAGATATATAGCAGGCTCATCTTCGAGTTCAAAATACCTAATCAAGGGAGATCATGGAAGTGTTGCTTCTGCTATGAGCTTGTGACTCACGACTATCGCCATTATAGCCTCTTTGCTTTGAAATGGTATAACTTGTAATGCCAATGCATAAAGCTTTTTGGGCCAACGAGCTTTAGGTTTGAAATAGTATTCGATTCAATTATTTTTATGATTTTAGGTTTGGAATAGTATTCGATTCGATTGCTTTTATGATGGTACAAGGAATCCCATGGGAAAGTAACGAGAATTTTCTTTTATCCACTTCTAGTTTGATACAAAAGAAATTAAGCAATATAGCATTCATCATTATTTTCTTACATTGTCTCAATATCTTATTATTGTTAAGGGATATAAATCCCACATCGAATAATGATGTAAACACAGACCAATTAATAAAAATTTTGGGCTACTCCTCTTAATAAGGTTGACCTTTTAAGATGGACCCCCAAATCTTAATATGGTATCAGAGCCTATTATGTTCTAACGAGCGATTCCATCCCGGTAAAACTCCAAAAAAAATGAGTACGTGGATTTCAAGATTGGTCTGCTCAAACGAGCCACCATCTTGTGGGGGCGTGTTAAGGGATATAAATTCCACATCGAATAATGATGTAAACACAGACCAATTAATAAAAATCTTGGGCTACTCCTCTTAATAAGGTTGACCTTTTAAGATGGACCCCCAAATCTTAATAATTATTGCAACGAATATCTTTAAAAATAAACCACTTTCTTTTAATATGCTGTTTTGCATTGTTTGGTAAAATAGTGCTAGCTCATGTAGAGCCTAGAGCCCCATTGATATTTGGTAAGAAGACAATATTCTTCAACAAATATTTATATGTATAGATTGTACTTTTTCAAAAGCCAAAACAATCACAATATTTTTCTTTTAAAATATTGTATTGCTAAAGTTATATTCCTTCAAGAATAACATCATGATATTCAATTGTCAAGGGAGGAGCCAGGTGGACAATTTTTCCCTCTTCAACTATCAGTTGTTTAATGTATGCTTTTTCAGGAGAATAATATTATATTAAAGTCACATTTCTTCATAAACAATATCATATTCTTTTATATTCATGAGTTATAATTTTTCAAATTATTTTCCAAAAATAATAAAATTTAATTGTGTAAAGCCACTCTTCAAGATGAACACGATATTCTTCTGTAATAAAATAATAAAACAATATGCTTTCAAAAAATTGTATGTCTAAATTTGTGCTTTCTCGGAAGCAATAAAATAAAATTCTTTTGAAATATTAATACATAAAAATAACTTACTTTTGAAATATTGATTTTATATTTGTACTCTTCCAAGAGTTATATTATAATATTTTTCAAGAATATTGATATATAATGATTATACTTCTACTGGAGTAATAATCTAATATTCTTAATATTAATATATAAAGTTGTGATTTTTAGAAGCAAAGATGAAATATTAATTTGTATAAATTTGTGATTACTCAAAAATAATAAAATAATAATGATATTAAAAGTTTTTGTTTCTTCTCGAGCAATATTAAATAAAAAGATTTAATATATTAATGAAAACTTTTACATATCCCGAAATACATTCAATCTTACAAAGCACAAAACACAATTAAATATTTGTAAAAGTAAATTTACTTAGGTTTTAGCTTCGACAAATTTATAAAATTTCGAAGAATTCACAAATCCTGAAGTGATTTCATATTTAGCATAGCTACAATTCTTCAAGTATGTTTTATCAAAAAAAAAAAATTCTTCAAGTATGTAGTTCATAAATTAAAGGGAAAAAAAATATGAGTTATTTTCACCAACCAATTACATAATATCACTTGTACATTATGTAACTCTTAATGTAACATTCAATGTACAAGTAGAATAATCAAAAAAATATAATAATATTTTATACACTTGTAAATAAAACGAACAATCATGCTGATAAAACATGTTACAAAACTAATAGAAAATATAGGAGAATATAAGAAAATGGAAAAGAGCAAAAACTCTTGTTTAGATTCTATTGAGAATGAAAACCCTATAATTGGTATAGAGTATCGTTTCGGGGTAGCAAGTGTGACAATAAAATATCATAATTGCGAACTTGGATAGGCATGATTATGACAAACAAGGATATGAGACATGCAGTGATGTTGGTACTTGTCTGAGAATGTTCATATCACAGATTTCTTATTCGCTGTAAGATTTGCACGTCTACTAGTATGTTCAATAACATATTAATTATTCAAAAATGCTAGTTGTACAGTCAATTAAACATCCCCCTCACATGGGGTGGGCCCCACAAAATATAAAAAAAGACTGTAAATGTAGCCTAATTCTTAATTATTTTATTCCCTACCTTAACTTATTTGCATTATCTAAGGTTTTTCATAAGAAAATATGCATTTAAGAAGTCAATCACGAATGTAGACGTTTCGGTGTTAAGAGCAATCGTTACACTAATTTAAATGATAACAAGAAACATTTTTATTAGTACAAATCATCGTCAAAATAGAAAATTTTGACGAAGTTCTTGATATATGTAAATACAAGGAGATGAATTATGAATGGATTGTTAAAGTGAGATAGGACAAAAACAATTAGGAAAGCAATGCATATTCCTTCACAAAGCAAGAAACGAATTTCAAATTAAATTATCAAAAGGAAAAGGAAAAGGAAAAGGAAAGAAATTTTTTTGAAAAAGAAAAGAATTATTCTATAGTAATCAGAAAAAGAAAAGAAAAGAAAAGAAAAAATCTATAGTATAAATAGTGTAAAATAATAAAGAGACGAAAAGTGGGAAGGCATCAGATTCTTCCTCTCTCACAACGTTATATAAATTGAAGTACAATAATTTCTCTGTCTATATAAATTCATTGGAGTTAAAAATATCATCAGTTGTCAAAGGCAAGGAGAAAATGCAGAATGAGCTGACGGAAGATCAGATTTCCGAATTCAAGGAAGCCTTTGCCCTGTTCGATACGGATGGCGATGGTAAGCCCTCTGATAAAATATACATTTGGTTGTTTGTATATGTATAATGTATTCATGGGTTTGACATGAATTGTTCTTTTGATCTGCATGCGAAATAAGTAATTTCACAATGAGTTAGTATTGTTGTGGTGTGAAAGAATTCGGAATGCTGCTTCCTTCCATTATTATTGGGTTGATGACATCTTTCGAACTGTTGCTTTTTATTCCCCAAGTTTGAAGCTGCAGGTGCATTTGATGTTTTTCCTTTTCCCTTTTTGTTTATTATCCATTTGCATCTATTTTACACATTCATTTTTGGCTCACTGACCATCAGATTTTTGTACCTGAATTCGTATTAAATTGACATTTGTTTCATTTAAAGAAACTTGAATATGGACTTTCTCATGTTAGACCCTATTGTAACTGCATTTTTTTGGTTATATTTACATCTGAATACTGCTGCAGGTTGTATTACTACCAAGGAGCTTGGGAAAGTGGTGCGGTCATTTGGACAGAATCCAACTGAGGCCGAGCTTCAGGATATGATCAAAGAGGTTGACGCTGCTGGAAATGGGACAATTGACTTACCAGAATTTCTTAACTTGATGGTCAGGAAAATAAAGGACACTCATTCTGAGGAGGAGCTCAAGGAAGCTTTCCAAGTTTTTGACAAGGATCAGAATGGCTTAATTTCTGCTGCTGAACTTCGCCATGTCATGACAAATCTTGGTGAGGAGCTCACTGATGAAGATTTTGATGAGAGGATCCGCGAAGCTGATGTGGATGGCGATAGGCAAATCAACTACGAGGAGTTCGTCAAGGTCATGATGGTCAAGTGAGAACCGAACAACCCAATACTAAATTTTTGAAAGTATTAAAATAGACCCAAAAGTAGAAACAGAGAAATTAAGCTTGATGAGATTTCTGTTTCTGGTTAGGACGTGCTCTTCTTTTCTGTGTGCTTACCTGTTTTCCTGTTTGCGTTGTTTTAAGTGCTATTCCTCAGTACATGCTTGTTTGCTCTGTCCCTTGTTTTGACATTTTGGATTGTTAAACATCTTCAAGTTTCTTTGACGGAGAACTTTCACTTATTATCTTATCAGTGACCAGTGTTGATACTCCAAGCATTACAACTTTTAATTTCTTCTTTCTTCTTCTTTTTTAATCTAATAAATGGATATCTACTAAGCTTCTATGTTGCATTTATTTGTTTAAGTACACAATTATCAGATTAAATCAAGCCAGGGGATTTAAAAAGCACGTTGAGATACATAGAGGATGTACACTTGTCTTCCTTCAGATTTTGTTGCTTGAACACACCTAGAGGATAGCTGTTTAGAACGATGTCCTTCGGATGTAAAGTGAATAATTTCCCACGTCTGTGTATGTTCATCGCATCCAGTTCACTGCACATCTCTCTGGGCCCAGGTAAGGAAAATTGTTAGGTATACCTAATTATCAGTCCTTCCTAAGGATTTTTCTCAATGAAGGGATCTGGATGCTTCTGATCCACATTGAGCTGGAAAAGTATATGTCACACTTTCATTTGGAGAAAGTGTATGTGGAAGAACAAATATTGATGGCATTTCAATCGATTAAAGAAAGTATTTATTCCCCACCAGTTGACGCGCACAATGATTGTCTTTTTCGGTGTAATGTAGAGTCTCGTGTGTAAATTCCTCAGCTTCTGTCATTTTCCTTTATGTGAGTGCATCATATTCTCTTGTGGGGAATTCCACTTTATCATATGGGTTCATGATGCTTGGTCTCAGCATCAGGTTCTTGTCATGGACATAAAGATATTGGGGGAGTCCTAGGGCATTCTAACTTTTATATCTGCTCAATATATTATCTGCCATAACAGCATATAGGAGAATCTAGAGGAGAAAACAAAAACAGCAGTAAATTCCGTTCTAGAGAAGTTCGTTCGTGCAGGATAGGCATTCGAGTTTTTATATAAGATCCATAGTTGGAGATAAGATTTGTACATGCTTGGATAGAAGTAGGATACATGAGAATCTAGAAAAGGTTACGACTACTCGATGTATAGTTGCAAAAGGAGAAGTGACTATGGAGGAAGGTGCCATTGGAAGAGATGGCTTTGTCTATTCTGATTTCTGAAGCGGCTAAGCTAGTTTGGATGAGACACTAGTTGCAAAAGATGCACCAAAATACAATACCATAAATTGTTCTTCACCCAACCCACCCACCCAGGTAAGACCTTCGAAACTTTTTTTCTATTCTTTGGGTCCTCCCTCTTATATAGGTCATAGCATTCTTTATATGTATACAAAAGTAATAATGAAAATATATTCTTTCTTTTTAAGGATGTGGAGATTCACTAACAAATAACAATTCAAATTGCCTAGTAAATGGTAAAACATCTCTCGACAATTTTTTGCGCGTCTTTGTCCATGCTATGTTTCTTTTTAGAGTTCCAATGTTGCTTGACCATTCTTATAGGTGAACTATAAATTTGTGTGTGTGTTTTTTCATCCCTTGTTTGGTGACTAGTTCTTTGACGTGTCTTTTTACTTGACATGTACTCGATTTTTGTTATAAGTGATGATACTTGTAATTCATTTAGACGTATGACTTCTCAAAGTCGATTGTTTACTTAATTTCTTGAAATTTTATCTAATCATTTTCTCTTTATTGGTTCTATTTTGTAATAATTTGAAATATATCTTTTTCAAGGAAATGATATAAATAATGGTAGTGTTAAATAAAGTTATATAATTAGAAAAACGTTTTAACTTGAGAAAATAAAAAGTGCTTAAGCATTCAAGTCTTTAGGAGGCCGGTTTAACCAGGCCCAACACAGTTCACAAATTTTGACTTGAGACCAATGACCGGATCTATTTGGGTGGGTCAATTTTCGGGTCTGACCCATTCAACTCATTTTGGAATTGCAACCCGACCAGCCTTGGGTAGGGATTTGAAACTTGAGACCTCACTTAATTTAGTTCTTTTGTTACATCTTGAAGAAAGAGTAAAATGAATATTTTGGGTTTGAAAAACACAGTGAAATTTTATTTCATACAGATTGAAACTTTAGAGATGATTTTCCTCCTATTTAATTATAAATCAGTGATATAACCAATTTTAATTTTAATATTTTTGAAGTGATACCAATAATAAATTTAGTTGTTTAAAGAAAGTTTTCTCGACTTTGATCTCAAATGAAATAGTAAACGTCCGAATAATACATACACACACATCTTTTTTTTTTTGTTTGAAACCTACAAGTATTGGATTTTAAATTGATAAATACTACCTCTGTCCCATAAGGATAGATTTGATTTTTTTGTCTGTCCCAAATTATAAATTATTTTCCTTAGTGAAATTATATATATTTTTTAATTTTCTATTATGACTTTACTTATTGTACCTTGTTAGCAATATATATAAATTAATTCTATTTAAACCATTATTTAATGTTAAATTATATTAAAAAAATATATTTTCGGTATGAAGTAGTATATTTTAGGTACTAAATGTCAACCTAGGCGTTCGAGGCTGTGTCTTCACAGACATAGAGGTACGATTTTGAGTCTTTAAAAGTGTCGAGATGTGAAAGCTTTGTACACTTGGCTTTATTCTTGATGAAGTGCCTTAAAGCTTAGGTACTAAATGTCGACTTAGGCATTAGAGGCAAAGTCCTCTCAAAACATGTTTGAATAGTTATTCTCTGAGTAGTGAAGTTTTAAAAATAAACCAACTCGAAAGAACTTCCTCAACTCTTCTACGAAATGCAAAAGCAGAAGCTATACTGACGTGGCCCTTACACATTCAATTTTATAAAGACTAACACATCAAAATTATTTGGAATTGCAGAAAGCGAAAAAAAATGATCGAGTCGAAGAGACAGGTGGAGAAGACGAGAAAGAATTCTAAGACCTGCAGTGGCGAGAAAAGACAGAAGATTAGAGAATGTTTGATGCTATAAATTCACCATTCATTCTTTCAGTTCAACTCAAGAAACTGAATTTGGGTCTTCTCCTCTCTCAAATAAGGTACAAACCAAACCCAAGGAGTTTGTAAGGCTGGACTCGTAGCCATAATTCAGTGTTTGCTGTCCTTCTACAATAATTATTGAGATACAATCTCAAAACTGTTAGCATAATTTTCTTCAGTTCTATGAGTAAGAGAAACTTCCCAATTTCACATAAAATTTTCAGCCAAGCTTAGGATAAAGCGAAAATGAAATAACCACAAACTATTATAATTGAACCAAAATGCTTGAAATTTATACACGATAAGATTGTCAAGCACTTCCATCAGTAGTAAGTGCCATGTGAAGGAAATGTCGAAGAGTAATGTTATGTAGCTCCACTGAGTTTGCAACTTCAGTCTAGGTGACTCTAAATGATAGTCTAAATGAAAGGTAAAGTTAAATGACTTATTTAGGCACCGTTTGGTAACCATTCTTTTTTTCATTCTCATTCTTCTACTAATTTTCAACCACACATTCATCAATAAAATAATATTTTCCATCACATCAATAACTTTTCCTTCATTTTCAACCACAAAAAAGGTGTGATTTGACACAAAGAATACATTTTTTTCTAGAATAATGTTTACCAAACGGTGCATTAATTTCATCTATCATTTAATGTCACATTAACGCCGCCTAAACTGGCTAGACTGGGGTTGTAATCTCAGTAGGGCTAAATAACATTACTCAATATCGAAACACAAGTTTATCACATTTAGAGCATCTCTAATAGACTCTATTTTTAAAGAGCATATTCTATCATTTGGAGAGTATCTATAAATTTAGAGAGTTAAAACTTTTAAAATACTTCAACAAACTCTTTATATTTAACACTCAATTTTATTACTCCCAAAAAGTATTTATTATTTTTGTTTATCTTTTATTTTAACTAGCTTTTCTTTAAATTATTTTATTGTTTTCCTACATTGAAAATTGAAACAATTTGAATGCAATTAATTATAAAGAGCAAGTTTAGAATTTGGAGAGCCAAACTCATTCTCTAAATTAAAATGTTAATTTAAAGAGTATCTTGAAGTATGATTTTAAATGTTGACTCTTTAAAATAGAGAATATCTCATGTTTAAAGAGTTTTTTGGAGATACTCTTATTGAAGATTCACCTCTTAAGCGGCTTATGTAGGACGACTGTTACATACTTGGACTGGTACCTGTGAGTCATACCAAGAGGAACCATGGACTAAGACGACCATCCTTTCTCTACAAAGAGGTGGTTGAGCACCACGTGATTAGGTGTTGAAGAAGAAGCAGTTTCATTTGAGTTTTCAGAGTCGAGAACGGATAAATGGAGTTGAGGTGGAGCTGCCACGGGATCCTTTGCAAAATCTTCGTCTCCTGGGAAAGTTTGACTATAGCTCGACTCTGGTGATTGGGGGGCCTTGAACTCAGCTACACTATAGAGGTTTTCTGGAACATAATCCTGTTGAAACAACAAATGATTACAAGTCTATTAAGAAAAAAGAATCCGACTCAACTATAGCAGGAAAACGACAAAGTGAGATGTACGATTGGACAAGAAAGCATTTACTTATAAGTTAAAATTAAACTATATTAATGCAAAGGGATTGCATGGATGTTTCTTCCCGTTACTCTCTCGCGCGAAATTATTCAGTGCCTACTTTTTCTTTCTGACAATAGTCATGGATATGTAAGCACAATAGAAACCGACCCCTCAAAATTCTACCCAAGCATGAAGTCTTGTGTGTGCATGCATGGGCGTATAATTGTGATCGGTTATTGAAGCTTCATTACTGAAAGAAGAAAAACATGTTTCCAAAATTACAACTCTTTAAGTTGTATGTCCACGTGGCTATTTTCTATTGGCTAGAGTATTAATTCCCCGGATTGTGCTTCTTTACATGGGTTGTGAGCCGTCCGATTTAATCAATGGTTGTGATCTTTAGTTGGCGTTTTTATTGTGATGGCTGATGACTTTTGGACTTCACTTTTCATTCGATCTGTTGGTTTTGCTTTTGAAGTTTTGGGTTCCCTCTAGAGTCCCTTATTCTTTTCTCTTGGCTGACGTTTTCAGATCGTGAAAAGATCTGTGAAATCCATGTGTAAATTGCTATTGTAACAGACTAACAGTAACTTTGGGTCGATTGTTGGCTATATTGATTAGGTTCTGTAATTGTGTATAGCATGTTAGGGTTTGGTTTTTTGGGTTGAAGTTTTAGGAGATCTTTGGATCGATGACTAAAACTCGTGCGATATGATATTTGGTTGATGTAAACTCTCTCTGGAAGGCATTTTTGGTGCATTAGTGGATTTGGTTGGTAGCTGAGACTCCCAGATTAGGCATAGCCGTACTAGGTTAACATTTTGGTGTTATTTTCCTTTTCTGCAGCGTGTGTTCTCGAGTGTGATTTTTCTTGTTTGTGCATGATTTTGGCTTTTTAAACCCAACAATTACAATGATTGTATTTAAAGACAACTTAAATGCTAGTTATAGAATAAGAGTTTGAAAATTTTGTTTCTCTTTCCAAGTAATAGACAAATTAAAATTATTAAAAAAGAAGATAAATATTGCAGAATAGGAAAGTGGTAGTCCATTAATCTCTAAAATTCCAAAAACAAACCTCCCAATAAAGAGAGGCAATGAAAATTGAATAATCAAATGATTTAGATATAAGCGCAAACCTTTGCATTTGAATCAATGCAGATAGATATCTTGCTATGTTACACAAAAGGTCGAAACCGTATGCAAGGAACTCAACAATCTCGATGCCATTATTTGGAACATAAAAACAATCGAGATATCAGTATTTGGTTATTCAAAAAGAACGCATGAAATGAACGGCAAATCTGAGAATTAGAAAAGTGAATTCTCAATAAAGAGTTAGTGCAATTGTCCATTTGAGTTATTAAAGAGAGATCATATGGCCATTCTTCCGTTAATATCGATATGTGCATCTTATCGACTATAAAGCTAAGGAAAAAGAAAGAAAGAAAGAAAATTACGAAACAAATAGATATATCACATCTAAGTCTCAAAGTTGATTAGGTTTTTAGAGGCACTAATTAAGCCCATGTTTGGTTTAACTAAAAAAATTGATTAAAATTTATGTCACAATTAGCAATTGATATTAATGCATACATTTCATGGGATCCATAACTTTTACTAATATTTTTCAAAATCTACTAAAAATCTAATTTTTAGTTAAATCAAATAGTGGCTAAGCATAATAATGAAAACTCAAGATAAAACTGTGCTTCTATATCAAACCTTGATAATAGAAATCAAATACTCATAACTAGCTATTACATGTTGCTCAAGCTAAGAAACTTAGCCCATAATCCAATTAATCAAACACCCAACTGAATTTGAGGACATCGAGAGAAAAATTGGGAAGAAAACTTGTTGATCATTCTCGCAGATTAACTTCAAGGACCGCCTTGCTTCTTCTTCTTCTTCTTCTTCTTCTTCTTCTTTTTTAAGACAAATTTCCAAACACTACAAAAATTAATCGACTTCACGACAAAAAAATATTGTTTCAAAATTTGAGATTTTATTATAAAAATAATTTAGCGACAACAAGATGTTTGTTGTGCATTGTCAAGCTATATGAGTCATGGAATGTATTATGCAATAACTTTTGCTCATTCATCACATCAATAAACTCACAAAACTATTTGTTTGATGCATAAAGTACGAAATAGAAACAAAATATTTGTCGTCATAATGTCAACGTAATGCATATTTATCATGAAAAAATAAAAGGTCGACAAGTCAATTTGTCGCAACGATTATTTCAATAAAGTTTTTACGAGAAAAATATTTTTTGCGAATATTATTTTAAAGGTATAACTTTTGTTATCTATTCTATTTTGCAACAACACATACTCGTAAATGTTATCTTTAATAATAAGTCATATTTGTCACGAAATATGATTTACATTGCGTTTGATATGTTGCATAATATATTTTAAGATATTCAACATTTGTAGTTCAATTTATTATGTAACAAGTGATGTTTGTAATTAAATTTATTTTTCAATACAAAGTGTTTGTCTCGTCATCATTTGTGCAACGATGTATAATTGTTGCCTAACTTGTTTCATGATTATTCATTTATGTCACGTATTTTATTTTACTACATACAAAATTATTGCGCAAATTATTTTGTGACAATGGATATTTATTTTTATGATAAGTTGCGCTTGTAATTAAATTTAAGGACATCACTAGAGATAAAGAGAGAGAAATTGGAAAGAAAACTGTTGATCATTCTCGCAGATTAACTTCAAGGATCGCCGCGCTTCTTCTTCTTCTTGTTCTTTTTTAAGATAAATTTCCAAACACTACAAAAATTAATCGATTTCATGACAAAAAAATATTGTTGCAAAAATTGAGATTTTATTATAAAAATAATTTAGCGACAAGAAGATGTTTGTTGTGCATTGTCGAGCTATATGAGTCATGGAATGTATTTTGCGACAACTTCTGCTCATTCATCACACCAATAAACTCACAAAACTATTTGTTTGATGCATAAAGTACAAAATAGCTACAAAATATTTGTCGTCATAATGTCAACGTAACGCATTTATCACTAAAATATAAAAGGACGACAAGTCAATTTGTCGCAACGATTATTTCAATAAAGTTTTTACGAGAAAAATATTTTTTTGCGAATATTATTTTAAAGGTATAACTTTTGTTATCTATTCTATTTTGCAACAACACATACTCGTAAATGTTATCTTTAATAATAAGTCATATTTGTCACGAAATATGATTTACATTGCGTTTGATATGTTGCATAATATATTTTAAGATATTCAACATTTGTAGTTCAATTTATTATGTAACCAGTGATGTTTGTAATTAAATTTATTTTTCAATACAAAGTGTTTGTCTCGTCATCATTTGTGCAACGATGTATAATTGTTGCCTAACTTGTTTCATGATTATTCAT
This sequence comes from Fraxinus americana, assembly GCA_035079005.1. Lineage (NCBI taxonomy): Eukaryota > Viridiplantae > Streptophyta > Magnoliopsida > Lamiales > Oleaceae > Fraxinus > Fraxinus americana. Next base: position 81,818 of record JAVHZT010000225.1, on the reverse strand, counting down.
TTATGTCACGTATTTTATTTTACTACATACAAAATTATTGCGCAAATTATTTTGTGACAATGGATATTTATTTTTATGATAAGTTGTGCTTGTAATTAAATTTGAGGACATCACTAGGTATAAAGAGAGAGAAATTGGGAAGAAAACTTGATCATTCTCGTAGATTAACTTCAAGGACGCCTTGCTTCTTCTTCTTTAAGATAAATTTCCAAACACTACAAAAATTAATCGATTTCACGACAAAAAAATAGTGTCGCAAAAATTGAGATTTTATTATAAAAATAATTTAGCGGCAACAAGATGTTTGTTGTGCATTGTCAAGCTATATGAGTCATGGAATGTATTCCGTGACAACTTTTGTTCATTCATCACACCAATAAACTCACAAAACTATTTGTTTGATGCATAATGTACGAAAGAGCTACAAAATATTTGTCGTCATAATGTCAACGTAACGCATATTTATCACGAAAGAATAAAAGGACGACAAGTCAATTCGTCGCAACGATTATTTTAATAAAGTCTTTATGAGAAAAATATTTGTTGCGACTCTCAGTTTAAAGGTATAACTTTTGTTACATATTCTATTTTGCAACAACACATACTCGTAAAGATTATCTTTAATAATAAGTCATATTTGTCACGAAATATGATTTACGTTGCGTTTGATATGTTGCATAATATATTTTAAGATATTCAACATTTGTAGTTCAATTTATTATGTAACAAGTAATGTTTGTAATTAAATTTATTTTTCAATACAAAGTGTTTGTCTCGTCATCATTTGTGCAACGATGTATAATTGTTGCCTAACTTATTTCATGATTATTCATTTATGTAACGTATTTTATTTTACTACATATAAAATTATTGCGCAAATTATTTTGTGACAATGGATATTTATTTTTATGATAAGTTGTGCTTGTAATTAAATTTATTTCGAGACACGGAGAGTTAATATAACCTACTTTATTAAAAATAGCTCATGACTTTATAAAAAGAATACTTCGATGTACAATTATTAAAATCTAAATGATTTCAAAATATATAAAAACTCGTATTATTATCAACCAAATAGATAAAGACCAAAGCATTATTTACAAACATGATTTCCTCCAAAATCAAAACAAATACAAATAAATTATATTCTAGTAATTTCATGGTTGGACTAGATTACCTCCAAAATCAAAACAAATACAAATAAATTATATTCTAGTAATTTCATGGTTGGACTACTTTGTGATTTACCAAACCTTTAAAAAAAACTAGAAAAAAAAACTAGAAAGAAATGAAGAAATAACAAATAATTCACAATATAACCAAATAACCTTATTGAATCCAAGATATACTTTCAGCTCACCCTCAATCTGTTATTTGGTTAAATGAGGATTCTTGTAAGGAAAAACTCCACAACTTTAGTCAAAATGAACATATAAAAAGTAGAGAAATATTTGTTAGAAGAAAAATATGTCAAATATCTCATATTAACAAAGATAGATGATGCAAAATATTTAAGTTCATTTCCTATAAGTTGTCAGCGACTACAAATTTAAGGCAAAGTTCAAATGCGGAAAAATTAATAATCATTTAAACTTGAAAAGAGATAAACTGTGTTATACTCTATACAAGCACACACAAGCTATATTGCATATTCTGAAACACGGCTTCTTAATAATGAATAGACTACATCATAACTTAAAAAATGTGCACATCACAATTCACATGAGCAGGTTATTTTACACCTCGCCACTAAGGCTCCAGTCAAAGTGCATGTCGTAGTCTACTTGGAAAGGAAAGTCAACAATAACTCCATTGGTCAAATGCAAATAAGTTGAACAAAGACTAAAACTCTTAAGCACCCCGAAGCGTTGACAAAATAGTTGAAGCTGTTGAGCCGAAGTTCTTCTTCCGAAGTTCCTGAAGACATGTTGGAGTATTTAAAAGTTTTTATTCTCTAAATTTATTGATGCTCTTTAAAAATAGAGAGTCTCTTGAAAATGTTAGTATTAACCACATATTTTCCGCAGCAGCATTAGCCAAACTTCTGAACTCTACCTGAGGACTATATCTCGAAATAGTTTGCTCCTTTTAGAACTCCATTTGAATAGATTATGCCACCAAATAAAATGAAGGTTAGTTGTTTCGTTCCGAAGTGAACTTTAGGCTGTGTCCATGATTTTTAATCGAACTTAAAAATATTGCCCTAATGTCACTGAACTTTAAAAAAAATACTATTTGAATTTTAAACTATTTGAACTCGATAGTAATAACTCGATACTATTTTGAACTCATAGTTGCACTATCTTCTAAATAAACATCTTTTGATTCTTCTTGAATATTTTTATTTTCTCCTTTAGGGAACCATGATAAGTTCAAAATTATCACGTTCTCATAATTATTAAAAAATCAACTTAATGACATCCGCATGATATCCCATAACATAAATTTCTCATAACGAACAAAAACACTACAAACCAAAATCAATTAATTACAAACTTGAGTTGCCGTACGTGACATACATGTGGTTGTTGATAATTTGATACATGAGAAAATAAAAAAACTACCACATTAATGCAACAAACCACTAATCACCACATGTAAGCCATGTAGGGCGACTACGGTAGTTTTCAAATAGTATTATTTAACTTAAAAAGTGATAATAAAAAAGAAAGTAAAAAATAATTATATAGACTTGCATGTTGGTTTTAACCATTAAGATGCCAAAGTTGGACTAATATAATGTTGCAGTAATCAATTGATGCATATACCCATATATCGCCATAGGCAACAATTACAAGCCACCTCGGATAGTATTGCATTCCCCTTTGTTCTTTTAAATATATACTTTTTAGAGATGTTTGATTGATATTATTGAGGAAAGAATGTATTTTAAACAGTGATGTGATGGAAAATATGTGGTTAAAAAGTAAGGAAAAATTGAGCCGATCTTGGGTACCAGGCTTTGGTTCACAGGCCGGTACCGGTACCCGGCTCTCTCACATTGGGGGGGGGGTACATTTTTGGGGGGTTTTTTTATTGAGGTGGGTCCGATGCGGACCCACCTCATTGTGAGGGGAGGACTTTACCAGGCCTTTACCAAGCCAGGTAAAGTAGAAAAATTCGGAAAAATTATTGATGTAATGAAAAATATTATTTTATTGAAGAATGTGTGGTTGAAAATAAGTTTTGGAACAATATGTATCAAATAGGGGCTTAAACTGCGGACCCACCTCATTGTGAGGGGAGGACTTTACCAGGCCTTTACCAAGCCAGGTAAAGTAGAAAAATCCGGAAAAATTATTGATGTAATGAAAAATATTATTTTATTGAAGAATGTGTGGTTGAAAATGAGTTTTGGAACAATATGTATCAAATAGGGGCTTAAACTGAGATATTGATATTCATTAAAGAAACCACAGAATATTGGTACGTGAAAAATAAACCACCCAAGTTTCTACCAGAACAAGAAGACAATATTCTTCAACAAATATTTATACGTATAGATTGCACTTTTTCAAAAGCCAAAACAATCACAATATTTTTCAAGAATATTGATATATAAAGATTATAATATTAATTTTATATTTGCACTCTTCCAAGAGATATATTATAATATTTTTCAAGAATATTGATATATAAAGATTATACTTGTACTGGAGTAATAATCTAATATTCTAAATATTAATCTATAAAGTTGTGCTCTTTAGAAGCAAAGATGCAGTATTATACTAGAATATTAATTTGTATAAAGTTGTGATTCCTGAAAAATAATAAAATAATAATAATAGTAAAAGTTTATGTTTCTTCTCGAGCAAAACAAATCAAAAGATTTAATAGATTAATTAATTTTTTTATGGATCCCGATATGCATTCAATCTTACAAAACACAATTAAATATTTGTAAAAGTAAACTTACTTAGGTTTTAGGTTCGGCAAATTTATAAAACTTCGAAGAATTCACTGAAGAAATTTCATATTTGGCATATCTAGAATTCTTCGAGTACGTACGTAGTTCATAAATTAAAAGAAAAACATATGAGTTTTGTTTAATTTTCACCAATCAATTAAATGATACCACTTGTACATTATGTAACACTTAATGTAACATTTGATGCACTAATATAATAATCAAAAAAATATAATAATATTTTATACACTTGGAAATAAAAAGAACAATCATGCAGATAAAACACGTTACAAAACTAATAGAAAAGATAAAGAGAATATAAGAAAATGGAAAAGAGTAAAAACTCTTGTTTATATTCTATTGAGAATCAAAACCCTATAATTGGTATAGAGTATTATTTGGGAGTAGCAAGTGTGACAATAAAATATCATGATTGCGAACTTGGAAAGGCTTGACTATGACAGACAAGGATATAAGACATGCAGATATGATGGTACGTGTATGAGAATGTTCATATCACAGATTTCTTATTCGCTGTAAGATCTGCACGTCTACTAGTATGTTCAATAACATATTAATTATTTTATTCCCTACCTTAAATTATTTGCATTATCTAAGGTTTTTCATAAGAAAATATGCATTTAAGAAGTCAATCATGAATGTAAACGTTTCGATGTTAAGAGCAATCGTTACACTAATTCAAATGTTGACAAGACACTTTTTTTTTTGTACAAATCATCGTCAAAACAGAAAATTTAGACGAAGTTCACGATATACGTAAATACAAGAAGATGAATCATGAATGGATTGTTAAAGTGGGATAGGACAAAAACAATTAGAAATGAAAGCAATGCATATTCCTTCACAAAGCAAGAAACGAATTTCAAATTAAATTATCAAAAGGAAAAGGAAAGAAAATTTTTTGAAAAAGAAAAGAATTATTCTATAGTAATCAGAAAAAGAAAAGAAAAGAAAAGAAAAAATCTATAGTATAAATAGTGTAAAATAATAAAGAGACGAAAAGTGGGAAGGCATCAGATTCTTCCTCTCTCACAACGTTATATAAATTGAAGTACAATAATTGCTCTGTCTATATAAATTCATTGGAGTTAAAAAATATCATCAGTTATCAAAGGCAAGGAGAAAATGCAGAATGAGCTGACGGAAGATCAGATTTCCGAATTCAAGGAAGCCTTCGCCCTGTTCGATAAGAATGGCGATGGTAAGCCCTCTGATAAAATATGCATTTGGTTGTTTGTATATGTATAATGTATTCATGGGTTTGACATGAATTGTTCTTTTGATCTGCTGTTGAGATATTTGTTTTGAAATTATGGTTTACGGAATTTGAAGTTTAGACCTTTAGACTTTATAAATGTTTCTTGCTGGTGTTTGTGTTATCTATATTGATTTTCTACATTTATAAAGTCTTATTGTGAATGGGTTGGATTCTAACGAGCATGTCATTCATCCTGGTTATGTTTTGACATTGTATCATACCCTCAAAAGTGTATTTGGAAATGGAAGTTGTTTTTGTGATTAGGGAATTGATATGTGATGGATGTTTTGAATTGGATCATTTGGTGACGTAGGTTGGAACTTGTATATGGACTTTCTCATGTTAGATCCTATTGTAACTGCCTTTTTTTTTTTTTTTGGTTATATTTACATCTGAATACTGCTACAGGTTGCATTACCACCACGGAGCTTGGGAATGTGATGAGGTCATTGGGACAGAATCCAACTGAGGACGAGCTTCGGGATATGATCAAAGAGGTTGACGCTGATGGAAATGGGACAATTGACTTACAAGAATTTCTTAACTTGATGGTCAGGAAAATGAAGGACGCTCATTCTGAGGAGGAGCTCAAGGAAGCTTTCCAAGTTTTTGACAAGGATCAGAATGGCTTTATTTCTGCTGCTGAACTTCGCCATGTCATGACAAATCTTGGTGAGAAGCTCACTGATGAAGATGTTGATGAGATGATCCGCGAAGCTGATTTGGATGGCGATCGGCAAATCAACTACGAGGAGTTCGTCAAGGTCATGATGGCCAAGTGAGAACCGAACAACCCAAAACTAAAATTTTGAAAGTATTAAAATAGACCCAAAAGTGGAAACAGAGAAATTAAGCTTGATGAGATTTCTGTTTCTGGTTAGGACGTGCTCTTCTTTTCTGTGCGCTTACCTGTTTTTTTGTTTGAATTGTTTTAAGTGCTATTCCTCAGTACATGCTTGTTTGCTCTGTCTGTTCCTTGTTTTGACATTTTGGATTGTTAAACATCCTCATTATTGATTAAATAAAGTCAGGGGATTTAAGAAGCACGTTGAGATACATAGAGGATGTACACTTGTCTCCCTTCAGATTTTGTTGCTTTAACACACCTAGACGTTAGCTGTTTAGAACGATGTCCTTCGGATGTAAAGTGAATAATTTCCCCCGTCTGTGTATGTTCATCGTCATCCAGTTCACTGCACATCTCTCTGGGCCTAGGTAAGGAAAATTGTTAGGTACACCAAATTATCAGTCCTTCCTAAGGATTCTTCTCAATGAAGGGCTCTGGATGCTTCTGATCCACATTGAATGGACACCACATTGAGCTGGAAAAGTATATGTTACACTTTCATTTGGAGAAAATGTACGTGGAAGAACAAATATTGATGGCATTTCAAGCAATTAAAGAAAGTATATATTCCCCACCAGTTGACGCGCACAATGATTGTCTTTTTCGGTGTTATGTAGTCTCGTGTGTAAATGCCTTAGTTTGTCATTTTCCTTTATGTGAGTGCATCATATTCTCTTGTGGGGAACTCCACTTTATCGTATGGGTTCATAACGATTGGTCTCAGCATCAGGTTCTTGTCATGGACATAAAGATATTGGGGGAGTCCTAGGGCATTCTAACTTCTATATCTGCTCCATATATTCTCTGCCATAACAGCATATAGGAGAATCTAGAGGAGAAAACAAAAACAGCAGTAAATCCCATTCTAGACCAGTTCCTTCGTGCAGGATAGGTATTCGAGTTTTTATATAAGATCCATAGTTGGAGATGAGATTGGTACATGCTTGGATAGAAGTAGGAAACATGAGAATCTAGAAAAAGAAGAAAAATTGGGGTTATGACTGCTAAATGTCTAATCGCAAAAGGAGAAGTTAACTATGGAGGAAGGCGCCATTGCAAGAGATGACTTTGTCTATTCTGAAGTAGCTAAGCTAGTTTGGATGAGACACTTGTTGCAGAAGCTGCACCAAAATACAATACCATAGATTGTTCTTCACCCATCCACCTACCCACACACCCTACCCACCCACCTAGGTAAGACTGTCAAAACCTTTTTTCTATTCTTTGGGTCCCCCCTCTTATATAGGTCATAACGTTCTTTATATGTATACAAAAGTAATAATGAAAATATATTATTTCTCTCTTTTTAAGGATGTGGAGATTCACTAACAAGTAACAATACAAATTGCCTAGCAAATGGTAAAACATCTCCTTACAATCTTTCGTGTGTCTTTGTTCCTGCCATGTTTCTTTCTAGAGTTCCAACGTAGCTTGAACATTCCTATACGGGAACTATATAAATTTGTGTGCATGGTTTTTCATCCCTTGTTTGGTGACTAGTTCTTTGACGTATCTTTTGACTTGACATATACCCTGATTTTGTTATATTATAAGTGATGATACTATTAATTCATTTAGACATATGACTTCTCAGAGTCAATTGTTTACTTAATTTCTTGGCTTTATTCTTGATTAAGTGCCTTTAAAGTTTAGGTACTAAAATGTCGACTTAGGCATTAGGGGGAAAAGTCCTCTCAAAACATGTTTGAATAGTTATTCTCTGAGTAGTGAAGTTTTTAAAATAAACTAACTCCAAAGAACTTCCTAAACTCTTCTACTAAATGCAAAAGCAGAAGCTATACTGAAGCGGCCTTTACACATTTAGAGCATATTTGGCTAAACTTAAAATCCAATTAAAATTGAAAATATAGCATTTATTGGTCTCACTCGTCTAATAAAAGTCAACAATAACGACTAGTTTTTCTATTTTAATCTCTACCGAACACGCCCTTAATTTTATAAAAACTAACCCATCAAAATTATTTGGAATTGCAGAAAGCGAAAAAAAAGGATCGAGTCGAAGAGACAGGAGAAGATGAGAAAGAATTCTAAGACTTTCAGTGGCAAGAAAAGACAGAAGATTAGAGAATGTTTGATGCTATAAATTCACCATTCATTCTCTTAGTTCAACTCAAGAAACTGAATTTGGGTCTTCTCCTCTCTCAAATAAGGTACAAACCAAACCCAAGGAGTTTGTAAGGCTGGACTCATGGCCATAACTCAGTGTTAGCTGTCCTACAATAATCATTGAGATACAATCTCAAATCTGTTAGCATAATTTTCTTCAGTTCTATGAGTAAGAAAAACTTCCCAATTTCACATAAAATTTTCAGCCAAGCTTAGTATAAAGCGAAAATGAAATAGCCACGAACTATTATACTTGAACCAAAATGCTTGAAATTTATACACGATAAGATTGTCAAGCACTTCCATCAGCAGTAAGTGCCATGTAAAGGAAATGTCGAAACAGAAGTTTATCACATTTATTGAAGGTTCACCTGTTAAGCGGCTTATATAGGACGACTGTTACGTACTTGGACTGGTACCTGTGAGTCATACCAAGAGCAACCATGGACTGAGACGACCATCCTTTCTCTATAAAGAGGTGGTTGAGCACCACGTGATTGGGTGTTGAAGAAGAAGCAGTTTCATCTGAGTTTTCAGAGTCGAGAACGGATAAATGGAGTTGAGGTGGAGCTGCCACGGGATCCTTTGCAAAATCTTCGTCTCCTGGGAAAGTTCGACTATAGCTCGACTCTGGTGATTGGGGGGCCTCGAACTCAGCTACACTATCAAGGTTTTCTGGAACATACTCCTGTTGAAACAACAAATGATTACAAGTCTATTAAGAAAAAAGAATCCGACTCAACTTTAGCAGGAAAACGACAAAGTGAGATGTACGATCAGACAAGAAAGGATTTACTTACAAGTTAAAATTAACCTATATTAAAGCAAAGGAATTGAATGGTTGTTTCTTCCCATTACTCTCTCACACGAAATTATACGGCGCCTACTCTTTCTTTCTGACAGTAGTCATGGATATGTAAGCACAATAGAAACCGACCACTCAAAATTCTACCCCAAGCACGAAGTCTTTTGTGTGCATGCATGGGCGTGTGATTGTGATCGGATATCAAAGTTCATTACAATGATCGTATTTAAAGATATGAGACAACTTAAATGCTAGTTATAGAATAAGAGTCTGAAAATTTTGATTCTCTTTCCAAGTAATAGACAAATTAAAATTATTAAAAAAAAAGATAAATATTGCGGAATAGGAAAGTGGGAGCACTAATCTCTAAAATTCCAAAAATAAATCTCCCAATAAAGACAGGCAATGAAAATTGAATAATCAAATGATTTAGATATACGCACGAACCTTTGCATTTGAATCAATGCAGATAGATATCTTGCTATGTTACACAAAAGGTTGAAACTGTATGCAAGTAACACAACCATCTCGATGCCATTATTTGCAACATAAAAACAATCGAGGTATCAGTATTTGGTTATTCAAAAAGAACGCATGAATTGAACGGCAAATCTGAGAATCAGAAAAGTGAATTCTCAATAAAAAGTTGCTCAGAAATTGGAATACTAAGGTGTGCGGATCCAGCACTTTGCCATCCAAATTGAATTATTAGCTCCACATATATGACAATAGTCTAACAAGTTTGAGTGACTAATTAACTGCCATAGAAGGCAATGTGAAAAAAAAAATGCCATATCAATGAAAAAAGAACGAGAACATATGTTTTCATCCAGGAAGTTAGTGCAATTGTCCATTTGAGTTATTAAAGAGATATCATATGGCCATTCTTCCGTAAATATCGATCTGTGCATCTTAACGACTATAAAGCCAAGGAAAAAAAAGAACGAAAGAAAGAAAATTGTAAAAGGTGAAAAATTAACTTACATGGACATCAAGGATATTACAGACAGAGCCCGTCTGATCCGCTTCACATGGAAGATCTGGAGAATATCTAAATTTTCCATCCACAATGAACTTGTAATGATATATGCCTGATGGCAGGACCACAAGAATCGAGTGATCCTTACCAGAGCTTTGGAGTATCTTTCTGCGGGCAGATACTTCTTATACTTAGAAGTTAAAAAAACCAGTTCTTTGTGATTAATAGACGGATTTTAATATTTCCCTTCTAATAAATGTAGCAACATTGACACTCATACGCACACAAAACCAAGAAGATATGGTCGGAATACGACAAAATATTCACCTTGTCCTCCAATTATCCCAAGATCCTTCCACTGCCACATCGTTACCGCCATAGCTCCAAGTTATCAAAGTAGGCACACCTTGTTCAAGGGGGTGATCAGCAGCTCCCCGAGATTCATTCTGCCGCATTTGATTGAGATATGGGGGGTCATCACCCCTCTGCAAAGGAACAACTGGAACCTGATAAGATGAAGATATCAATAGTGTAAAACGACCTATCAAAATGCAGCTTTGCACAGAGAACAAATAAATGTAAACTAAGAAATTCTCATGGAGAGTGCTGATGTTAATAATCACAGATATGAAAGACAATTGGCAACCCCAGCAGCAAAAACACTCCTTTGCATAGAGATTGTATACAAATTTTGTCAGATTGCACAAGGTCGTAAACCATAGAGAAACACGCGTGTGAGTGGATGACCCCCAAGAATCAGCTGAAAATAAGCAACCCCAGAACAGATGCAGCTCCTCGGTGCATTCGAATTTTCAATTTGCCACAAGATTAAAAAAATTATACAAATATTTTACCACAGCATTGCAATCCGTACTTGTTATTCCCATATATCATGCCTTATGTTGATCAAATTTCCAAATTAAACCATTCCAAAAGCTCGCCGACTTTTTTCACACCTTACAGCTATAGGGGACGGTAATCTAATTTTACTCTTCAAAATGTGTACCTTACCCTTTGATCTCTTTATTGCTTTACGAAACATATGTATAATATACAAATGCAAACAGAAAGAGGAACCTGGGGAGAAAACAAGAGAGGAGAGTCAGATTGGCGGCGGTTAGGAGGTGGAGAACTCGCCATTAAATCAGCCGAACCAACGCTTGACGTCGGAGCGTGGTTGGAATTTTCCGATGCCGCACCGCCACCACCTTCTCTTCCATTCGCATTCCCCATTTCTACACACACAACCCGTATTATACACACATAGAGAAAATGTATTCTTAATAACGATTTTGATGGGATCGCCTGAACCGGTTTAGAGAGAAGAAGAGGAACAGTATTGACAGAAAGAGGGATTGAAGTGGAAATATATATAAAGGATTGAGTTGAACAACATGGGATGATCTGGAGCGTTGAATGGGGATAAGGACTAACATTCAAAAGTAAATCTGGCCGTCGGTATTTTTAATACTATCAAATCAAAGAGATAAAGACAACCACAAAGAAACAAAGACAAGCTAGCGTCAACTTTGAGTTAATTGTCCTGATTGTCACTTAACTTATGTCCTTATTTTTTATTGTTCACTAAATTTAAGGATATCGAATTTTGGCCATTAAATTTATACATTAAATGTTACTTACAACATAACATATGTTTCAAACTTTTAACGAATTTAGTGACATGAAAAATGAAATGCACATATGGCATCCTATCATAATGTTAACAAATTGTTACTTCTTCGATTACTCACTAATCTTTAAAAAATATCTTCGAGAGTTCACTAAAATTTGAAAAATATTTTCAATTGTTCACTGTACGTTGAGGTGGTCGAATTTCGATCACTTCATTAAAAATGTGTACTGGAAGCGCACAAGTAGCGTAAAAGTAATAAAGTGGATAAATGAATCCAGTTAATCAATCTCACGAAAAATTGTTACTTAATTATACAATAATTAAATTTAATTTTAACATATTTTTATAGAATTTCAAGCTATTTTCATCATTTGAAAATACACAATTCATTTAATTGAATTTTTTGTGTGTTTCGTCGCAAAATTCATTTAATTAAATTTATTATATGTTTGATTTCAAATATTCTACTTTTAATTAATTGTCTGTTTTGTTGCATAATTCATTTTAATTAAATTTATTATGTATTTTGTTGTAAAATTTAAATTTTATTCTAATTTAATTTTAACAAAGAAAAACACAATAAATTTTAATTTTTCAAATGATGAAAATAGCTTAAAATTTTACAAAAATATGTTAAAATTAAATTTAACAATTGCGTAATTGAGTAACCATTTCTAGTAGGATCGGCAAACCGAACTCTTTTGTCTACTTTATTACTTTTACACAATTTGTGCATTTGCGGTGCACATTTTTTAAAGAACAACATATATACGTCATTTTTATAAGTTTATTGGCAAAAAATTCAACCACCTCACGTTCAGGGAGCAATCGAAGACGTAACAATTTGTTAATGGCGTGACAGAGCGCCACATGTATATTCCGTTTGTCATGTTACTAATTCAGTTAAAGATTTGAAATGAATGCTATGTCAGTGAGTAACGTCCAACGTTACGATAAGTTTAGTAACCAAAACTTGACATCTTAAAATTCAATGAACAATTGTATGCACGAATATAAGTTCGGTTATCACTGGGACAATTAACTCCTCAACTTTTACTTAAATTGGGAAAATTACACAGTTGGATTCTAACTATTGTAGATATCTAACTATTGCCCCTACACAATTACTTTTCAATATTTAAAGGGCACTTTTGTACGTTTCATCTATCACTTTTGGCGCCTCTCCACATTTAGTTTTCAACTTTTAAAATCACCATTTTCACTCAACTACCACAATATCGGCTTGTGTCATTGTCAGAATATTCAATCGCAATATAGTAGACATAATATTTTTGTCGCTCATTTTGTTAGTAATGTCAGCAAAATAATAAACGTTGTTCTGCTCTTGAACATTTGTCACTGTTACCAAAGTTGTGCAAGGTCATAAAATAATAAATACCGATCTGTTATTTTGGTGTCATTTTGTCGTTTAGTAGTGATTGATAATAATTTCAATGCTTCGACTAAGTTTTCAAGGATTGTATTTCGAACCAAACCAAGAAATTGCTTGAAGAGGGGAACTTAGATTAACCTATTCATAATAAAGGTTGGATGAAATTCTAATACCTCGAATCTTTGAGTGATCTAAAATATAAAGCTTGAGAACTTGATTATCGAATTGGATCATTCAACTCTTGAGGGACCAAAGCGAAAACTTTGTGATAAGATATTTAATCAAAGAATGATTTTAGGACTTCAATTGCAGTATTAGAAAAGATCAAGGACCTAACTAAAATATAGGAAAAGTCACATGTTCAAGAATTTCAAGTTATATTTTGAGGATGATAATTATAAGAGATTTAGATCCATTTATGTAATTTTGGCATTAGGATCGATCTGCAATTTCGAAAACTCAAAGGACTAAGTTGCAGTTTAAAGAAAAAAATTATGAATTGAGGTTTCTTTAGCTAAATATTGTTTATGCAACTCAAAATAAGCGAGAGCAAAATATTTAGTTCCGTTTGGAAAATTTTGGAATTTCTTGCAGTTAGTTATTGAATAAAAATTGTGTCTTCGATGAAAAATTCCTTCAGTACATGAGTTTTTGACGGATTTTTGCTAGAAATTTGAAATACTTCAATCATGTCCGTGTGTGTATTTTCTCTCATCCAATCTTTCAATCATTTCCCTTCATTTCAAATTTCTGCATGTTTTCTGTGAAAAATTCTTGTACTCATAGCAGGGTTCATGTTAGATACATTCTTGATTTTATCAAATTCTCGGCATTCTTATTAAACCGATGAATCTTTATAAATTCGTCTATTATTCATTGCTCATACTCGCTCCACGTCATAATTTTACCTTACCAAACCGTCCAACATCCTAGCAAGTGTTCAACATGGACGATTGAGCATGACAAGCTGATGTAATTAGTTACTAGTTTCTATAGCAGAAAGAGTAGCATCTAAGTGATTAATGAATACGACATATTCAAGATGACAGAAACTTAGTAACATTAACTAATTAATAAAGAACATCTTCTTTTCTTATTGCTACTTATTCTCCTCCAAAATATAATTCTTAATTCTTGCCAGAGTAGTATGTGATTAATATGAACTATGATGCACTAGAAAAGAAAAGAAATGACTTTGTTGACCTCAAAATTTGTCCGATGAAGTGACCAACAGAATTCCGACGACCTCCCTGTCCATCTAGGCATCACCTTGGCTCTGATTTATTAACTAGATGGTCTAAAACTTGAAGGAGAGAAATGCATTGTATTCTCAGGAACTGTACAAGAAACATGTGTGCAATATATGTAATAACTCTTTCAAGAGTTACCAGGCATTGTGTGGCCAGAAATCCCACCACGACAAGGGTGGTGTCCCGGCTGAAGATAATGAATTTTCAGCAGCGGACGTGCTGGTGGTTGGGTGTGAAGATCAGCCACGCCGCAGCCTATGCCCCTAATGTTTGCTTTGTAACAGAATTTTCTCAAAGGGTCAGGTCTTGGTGGTCATAGGCGGCACTGTAAAGGGAAAGTTCCTAAAATATTTGATTTGGACCTTAATGAGTATCCACCGGAATGGGTACCCAAAGAAATGGAGTCAGGTGAAGGGATTATTGGTCGAGAAACAATGAGTTTGCCATCGCATGAAGATCATTTGCATTTGTCCTATGGTTCACTAATTAGGCCGACTATGAAAAACTCGAGATTCTTTTGAATAACTCATCGTCGTTTGAGATGATCACCTAGTTGTATGATGTGCTTTCAAGTTGATCTTTCGTCCATCTGCTCCAATTAACGATTTGGCTGACTTAATAACAAGAATAGTTAAAACATTGTTAAGTCCGAATTATTTCATTTATACATAAATTTTTGGTTGTAAGCATACTATGAAGTAGAAATCCAAGATGAGTTTGTGAAGTAAACATACCAACCCATAAATAATATATATGACCAAATTAATTGAAGATGGAGACGACAATTTTTCCCGCCTCGTCCCGTCCCCTCCCTGCGGGGTCCCACCCCGAACGGGTTAGCGGGCCGGGGAGGGTTTCGCTGCCCCGTCTCGAGTCGTGGGGCGGGACGGCCCATGAAGAATTAAGAAAAAATTGTTTTGGACATTTTTTTTGTTTCGAGTGCTTGATTTGGATATTGATGTAGTTAGTTTGAACATTATTTGTTTTGAATTTTAAAATTTTGAATTTGTATTTTAACTGAAAATTAAAAAAAACTATCAAACGAGATAGGAAACGAGACAGGCTCGTGCCCCGCACCAGCCCCGCCCTATCTAAGGCAGGGCGGGGGTGCCCCTCCCCGAACCCACCTTGTTTCCATCACTAATTGAAGATAGGAAAGGCAACCTGCCCGCACCGAATGTGACGGCAATTCCCCACCCTGCTGGGGAACATGGCCCTGGCCTTGGCATGGCAAGGAAAGGAGGGTCATCCCGTCCCTCCCCGTTGCTATCCTAATTGATAAGTTGAATTTATTGATCTCGAAAAATGTACTTCCAATGTGACCAACAGATGCACACTAAGATGGAATCATTAGTCAATGTGGCCTTCTTCCATGGTGATGGAAGCGATCGCAAACATTCCGATGATTTAAGTCAGTCTACAGTGATAAAAATATCAAGTGGAACGTAAGTCACAAGATGAATATATGTGTTGAAGGAAAAGGAGATGACAATATCATGTATGGTTAAACATGTATTTATCATTACCTTTGACACTAAGCGTGAGTATATATAGTGGTAGAGGTGAAATGAGGACCGTTAGATGAGGAGACACGTGGTCGCATCTACTGGTCGAAGTGTCTCCTCCTAAGTGTTCATCAATCAATTCATAGGTAGACAGACATTTAGAGTGTGTTTGGTAGGGATTTTTGGGGGAAGAATTGATTTTTGAATAGTGATTTGATGGGAAATGTGTGGTTGAAAAAGAAGAAAAAAATATTGATGTGATGGAAAATATTATTTTATTGAAGAATGTGTGGTTGAAAATGAAAATTGATTTACTGTAGAAAAGGAGAATCTGTACCAAACAGGCCTTTAATGCTTCCTGACAAGTAGTTTAGTACTTGACATTTAGGTGTCTGTTCTAGAGACATCAATCAATCGTTGAAAATTTTATTTTGGAAAGATTTTTGTACAAAGGATCTCTCAAAAGAGAGAAGGAGAGGTGAAGTAAGTGTTGCATACCATTAAGGAAGAGGCTCACTGCCTTTAAACCTTTAAACATCTTTCGTACAACAAACGTACACTTCGACAACTTGATATCTCACCTCGATTGGGTAGCATGGCATGTCGGCAAAGTGATCATCACCTCGATCAAATAGGAGATGATGTGGAGCGTGGGCCCGTTCAATAGCTAGCTATTTGTCACGTGTGTGATGATCCGTAGTCTCCGGAGACGAGGCTTAACTCAACTATTTATTCTTTTTCAGCAGTAATTATATGTGGTCCATGTGCATATTTAATAGAATTCTCAAGGTGAAAGAGGAAATACTAAAAAATGGATAACTGAGATTGAAATTTGATTAAATGGTGGGACATTTTGTCTGAATATTTTAACAAAATTTTCCACTTTCAAATTATCAAACTTTGATATTAATAAAATCTAAATCTTCTTTACCAAACAAAAACGTGTGAAGTCTTACTTCTCAAGCCACGTTCATATCTCATAAATGTCTATACTCAATGATCAGTTTAATGATAAGCATGAAAAACACACTCAATAGTCAATGGGTGGTGCTACATGTACATAATGGGATATCCATAACGGTATCCACCCTCTCACATGGAGGGGGACCCACTTCGAATAAAATATAATATATCCAAAGTGGTCCCCTTCCATGTGAGGGAGTGGACACCGTTATAGATACGACATTATGTACAAGTAGCATAATTCATAGTCAATACTCTTTATCTTCCCCAAGTGATGCATGTGTAAATTATTTTGTTAACTCACATATTGAATGGTCGATATATACTGTATACACGTACTAAGGCCCCCTTTTTGTTGTAAATTAAAAAATTATTAAAATTTTTGATCAAAATCAACAAATTTAACTTAATTACACATTTCACAGAACTCTCATCTTTTATCAACTTTTCGACTTCCATCAATTTTTTATAAAAACAAATACTGCAAAATAATTTTTAACTGCTTCAAACAAGGGTTAAACAATCAAACTCATATACTAGTAGTAAATGATTTTATCATAAATTGAGCATCTCAAAATATGAATTGAGTATTGAAATCATGCATTGCATAGTGAATCCAACGTATTTAGAGCTTGTTTGAAATGGATTTTTTGGGGAAGAATTGATTTTGAATAGTGATATGATAGGAAATGTGTGATTGAAAAAGAAAAAATTATTGATATGGTGAAAAATATTATTTTATTGAAGAATGTATGATTGAAAATGAGAATTGATTTACTGTAGAAAAATCTAAATCCCTCCCAAACAGGGCCTAAGCCCCTATTTGATGAGAACTAAAATCAGATTTTTAGTAGATTTTGATAGAAGGTGAAGAAATATATGATTGAAAAGTAGTGAAATCCATAAAATATGTGGTTGAAATGAAATATTGACTTGAACTTAGATTAAAATATTCCGTTTCAATAAAACATTAATATTCAATGAAAACAAGATTTTGAGATTTTTACGCTCTTTCCGAATTACAGACGCGTTTTTAACTACAAAGATTCCGCCAGGCATGAAATAGCTACTTATGAAGTATGAACCTCCTATGTCCCCATTGCGATGAAAACCAAACCTCGCCTAACAAATTGAGCAATTTTGCATGGTGAATGGCACAATAGAAAAATATACATTGATAATTCTGTCTTTTACAACAAATTTCTATAGCATTGCAACATAATCACACTTCAAGTATGCACAAAAACCAACAAGCTGTTAGACTTCTAAACCCATCTCAAGCTAATATTAACAATGGAATTTTCTGTTTTCTTTTTCTTCAAAGTGAGGCAACACATTGCATAACTTACAATTCCATGGACATTAATAGCTTCTCATCTTTTGATAAGGGAGTTGAAGTGGCATCAAAGATCTGTCGGAATCATCAAATGAACGAGTTCTGTGAATTCTCTTTTTATATAGCACGAATCTAAGTTTAACCAATAATGGCAAGAAATTGACAAAGCTTTACTAGCTATACAAAGATAAATGAACGGTTCAATGATGCATATCACCCCCATGGTTTATATGCAAGTCAGAGTCGATCACAAGGCAGATTTGTAATTTATTCGCCAATTGCATTGAGGACAAAGAGGCTGTTGTGATGCCTCAAATGTTCGAAAAAAAAAAAAAAAAAGCACATGATCAAGCATGGAACGCAAGTTTAGTACATAACCTTAAAACCAGTTTTTCTGTACAGATCCTGAGCAATCTTGTTCTCTACATTTACATGAACAAACAGCTGCCTGATACCTATTTTCATAACAAAGTAAAAGTGCAAAGAAAATTAGCATTATGATTAGCAAAAAGTAAAGCCGATTACAAAACAGGCAAAGAAATTAGAAATATGCGGCACAAAATGTTCAAGTATGTTTAATGACAAAATACTGCACCTGTCATGGTAGCAACATCGGTTGCTAAGTATAACATATTTGAAGCAATACCCTGACGTCGAGCAAACTTTGCAACACAAACATTTGCAATATAAGCATATTTATTTGCATTAAATGGACCTTTACTTGCCAAGACAGGTGACAATCTCTTTAGCTCCTGAAACCACGGAAAAAAGGTTCTGCATTTAACATGGTCAATTGAAAATTCATTGGAATTTTTAAGTCATGATATTTTTGCTATAGGCAGACAGTTTAGGAAATCGTGAATGTACCCCAGGATACATTTCCCCTTGGACGAATTGTCGGATGCTCAAGTCTAGAGTTCCCACAACACTGTTAAGAACAGTTCTTCTTACATTTGTCTCTTTCTTCTTAACCTAAGATGTGGACGGAGAAAAGATGGAGCTCACTGCAAATATAGAATATTTATCCAACATTTTATAATAGGTAATTCAGAACTCAAAGATTCTAATTCATTTAATAAAGTATAAGATTCACAAAATCAGACTCATATGTTGAAGAGTGAGAAATTTATTTGGAGAGGCCATAGATATAGAAATCTCAATTAAAGGAAAGAAGAAAACAGGAATTCTGTTCTCTAGTTGCATTTGCTTGTATTTGAATGAATAAAATAAATCACGACTGTAGAGACAGCTGCATGCAAAGTTGAAACGAGCTTGGCAGAAGGAAAGACTCGTATTAGAGTTTACTTCACTTACTGCAACAAAACAAAAGCATTTCAATGAATTTCCATCCTGCCCGAGACACCTCCGCTTCAAAGCATTGAACTCCTGTGAGTACAAGTTGAATGCAAGAGAGTCATCAATTCATGATTACATCCTATAGGGAGGAAGTATAAGACCGTTGAGGAGCTTCGGAAGCAACTACAGGGAACAAAATATTGAAGATGGGTATTGATACAAAGAGTTAATGAAGCAAACAAATAAATATGCAAGAAAAAACTTGAGATGAAAGTAGTAGATTTAAAAATTTTAAGGTACTAATCACAACTAAATTAACATACCACGAACAAATGATTTCAGCACTAGGGAAAAGCCCAAGCTCTAAAATGACATGCTCATGCATCAATCCAAATAACGAATCAAAGGTCCTAAAGCTAAATACACAAGGAGCACAACAATTTGCATTTATCACCAATGCAGGTATTCTACAGTAGAAAGATACATTTCTAAATCCCCTTTTCACCACCTGGGACAAAAATACAAAAGTTTTTCATGTTTCAATCTTTTCATGGAAACTAGTGCAAGACTCATAAATTGTTGAACTTTCAAAGCACAATAACTTGAAGTTTCCTCCAAAAAAGAGAGAATGGATTCAGCATTCCTTCTATTTATTAGAGTTACAGTTCTTAAAGAGGATTTTACAGCATTTGAATTGAGACCTTGTGGAGTTGTATTGAACTCATATCCAGGTCAGATGCCTAAAGGTCAAATGTTTTTCCCTTAGGAAGTGTTTTTCAAGGGAAAATACATTTCCCCTTACCCAGGCCATAGTCAGAGAAGAAATTGTAATTCAAGATGCATGATATGTTGGCTGATATAGCTTAATTTCGAATATCCAAAAAAACAGTACAAGTAGATAAAATAAATGCAAATGCAACTCGTCTCCCATAAAGCAAAAGACAATCTCAATTTCCAAGTCAATCATAATCAATCCACGTTTTATATTATGGGTGGGTGTTGGAGGGAAGGGAGCTCATCCCATGATAATCAAACAAATGTATTCCAATATACTCACCTGCTCAGCATACTTTCTTTTGTAAGCGTCAACATGCCTGAAAATTTGTTCAAAAAGGCAAGAATGACTCTCTGATCTGATGATTTAGGCGGTATTAAAAATAATAAAGATAAGTAATTTAAAAACTCAAAATTTCTTAGGCTCTTCACATTAACGACTCACCTTTATGATATATGTCTTGATGTGCACGCACGTATAGGTTGAAACACAATGAAGTTCAATTGAGGAAATTTAAGTACAGAAATCAAGCTGAAAGCAGGTAATCTACCTCATATAGGATAAAGATTCCCAGTGGGCTTCTGCTCGGAGCCATGCTGCTGTCTGCCATTGTTAGTGAGACATGGAAACAAGAAATCAGTAAATACTTATAGACAATAAATAAATGAAAAAGGAAAACTAACCCAATATTCTTCATCCAGTAAAGCCTCACGTGCAACAAAGCGACCAAAGTTTCGCCTTTGCAATCCAGCACATTCCTGGTCAGTAAGCTGCAGCCGATTAAAAGAGAGTTCAGGCATCTTTGAACTCTCACTCTTAGAAAGAGCAGTGTTCCGGATACTTTGATCATTGTTACAATGAACTTCAAGATTCTTCCATCTATGGTACTGAGAAGGAAACATATCCCTAAAGGAATTTGGAGCCCGGTGAAAAAAATAAGTAAGGACAAAAATGAAGTCAATTAATAAGTGGTTCTTATAGCCATAAAAAAATTGGAACATAAGATTTAAATGATATATATGTGGTATTATGTGACAACTTAAACTTTTAGATCAACTGACTCAACACGTAATCATTTTCACAATATGTAAAACAACCTGTATCCTATAATCCTCCAGATTGGCACCCTTGATGCTTGTGATGAGCATACTTGACATATACATTGATAAAGCAGGTTATAATAAGAAAATGTGATATACATGGAGATGTGGGAATTCTTCAACAAAGCGAGGATAATGTAAAACTTTTATCCATTTTTCACAGGGGTAGGAGACCCATCTCTCAGTTGCCTCAGGGGTATCAATAACTACTTTGGCCTAGCTTTCAGAAATTGTTAAGGAAATGGATCAAAACTGAAGGTTTTGTTATGAATGATTAGTAATATCTTCAATCCTGTATTTTTTTAAATGTTCCGGCCATAAGTGTAGAACTTAATGGACCTAAACAGAAGGATTTACAAACCTGGATCTACTATAACAACTAAAGGTGGAATCAAAGGAAATGTGAAACTAATATACATATTTCATAAGGGTGGGAAACCCATCTCTGCTGAATCATTCGCATCATTAACTGCTTCCGGCAAGCTTTCAGAAATTGTGCCTGCAGTAGGGAACTAGATTAAAACAGGAGATTTGCCTACAATTAGAAAATGTCTTCAATCCTGTATTATCTCAAACAAATGTTGGGGCCATAACTTGTTGAATTTAAGCAGTCCCTAGGAATCCATTTCACTAATATTTTCCCTGAGTCCATCTACTTCATTAATTTTTCCTCAGGCGAAGTTGAGTTAGGGTCTGCATTCACCATCAGCCTTTCACATTTTCATGACTGAGAAAAAGGAAAAAAAAGAAGTACGCAAGGCCAACAAAATTGCTTCAATAACATTACTAAATGGTATAAATGCTTCAACAGCAATATATCTATATTCAGCAAACAGTCAAATGATGACGAATGTAGATAGGGATTATGTGCATCACTCTTACAGTGCAAACCCCGATTGAATCGGGGGCATACGCCTACGAAAAGATCGGTTGGATTTAAGAAAAGGTCGCTTGGATTTATCCATAGTTTTTGACGAGCTATAGGCGAGGTCTGCTAGTCAAAATCATGTATACTTGATTTACATAGAAAAAGATAAAATATAGGTACTTTCTGTCCACTTTGTTTTGGTAATTAAACATATTCCTAGACAAAAATATTAACAGAAACTATTAATTAATATACTAGAAAGTGATTTATCTGAATCAACTGAGAACTCTGAACTAAAGAATTTGTCCAATGCGTGCAAGCTGAGGCCCACCACTCATGCATATAAGTTAATCATGCTGAAGGTAAAAGTAAAACTCACTCACTCATCATTGACCGTAGAATTTCACACTATTACATGATAATCCCTCTGACCATATTATATGTCTTTTCTGATTGGTATTTCATGGTATTTTATTTAATTTAGAATCATAAACTTCTAAACTGGTAATATTTTTTTACCAACATATATGATATTATCGTTAAATATTTCCATCTTGATACTGAGAAAAGATAAAAGTGGCATTTAACATGAAACAAGGAGTAATGCATCTTTCACAAGGACAAACATGATGGTAATATCAAAGCATATATGGGTTAATGCAGTTGTCTAAACCGAAAAGGCAGAGATTTTTCCTATCTTGGTTATCTGGAAAATGGATGCCCCGGTGAAGTGTTGTGCTTGTCAATCAAGTAATGGGATTGATACCTATCTAGGCTTTTTTTGGCATGATCCATCCCCTACTGTAACATTATAATAATTTTAACTTTAATGCCTTTCCTTCTCTATAGCTTTTTAATTTGCTCGTTCACCTAAGTAATCAGACAACAAAATATTGTTTAAACATTTTTATTTTCTTCCCATTTTCGATGTCCAAGCAAAGATCATAACTCTGAGAATTACCCAAAATTCAGATAACAAAGTATTAAACCACACCTTAAACGAAGCACCAACATGCAAAATTATTCAATTAAACTTTTTTTTCCTTAAGTTAAAAATTCTTCAAATTCAATTACAAAAAAAATAATAAATAAATAAAATAATCCTGTATATATAAAAATAAAAAGCATAATAACATGAACTACCCATTAAAAATTACCTAGTAAACATGCTTAGAACAAGGAGAGAATCACGTTTCGTGCGTTTGGTACACAGAAGCGACGTCAATCGAGGCTTTCGTACTCTGAATTGCTGCAAAAAATCACCCCTCAGCTCCATTTTTCCTCCTTTTTCTTCTCGGTGTTGTTAAATCATAATTGAATATGAATATATGATTATTGCATAAAAATATATAACTTGAGGTAGAATTTAATTTCAACTTTCCAAATATGGCTTTAGATTAGGAAAACTGGGAATGGAACGTTAAATTGAAAGAGGAAAGGAGATTTCAACTGGGAATCATGTCCGTTCTTGATTATTCAGTGAAAAGGGTACACGTATATGTTATAAACAGAGGTAGGATAAAAAAAAAAAAAAAACTAAAAGCGTGTTTTAAGAAGCGAATATCTTGTGACCGGATTCTTGATCGGCTTGGGTTCAGGCTGATTCGGATTCAAGCCCAAGTTTGAATTTTAGAAAAGATAATAGGGAAATTATAAAAAATCAGGTGTTTAAAGTTTCAAATTCAAAAATCAAGGACCAAATTTCATTCTTAAAAAATCAGGTAATATATAAACACCATAATCCTAATTTTTCACTCTCCACCCCCTCCCCTCTCTCTCGCCTCGCCTCGCCTCGCCTCGCCTCGCCTCTTCTTTCCTCCCCTCTCCTCCCCTCTGCCATTTCACCCTTTCCCTTTCCCTTTCCCTTCCCCCTCCACCTCTACCTCCCCCTCCCCATCTTCCCCCCTCTGCTGCGAATTGCAGCAGCAGTGATTGACGCTGCTGCGAATCGCAGCAGCAGCTGGTTCGATTGGGATGTTGGGTGTTTCAATTGGCTGTGTGAATCGATTTTGTTCACCTTGATTTTGAGTCGACTGGTGGGGGACTTTTTGGCTGGAAAGGCATGAAGGAAATGGTAGTGTGTAATTGATCGGTTGGGCTGTTGATTTGGCATAGGCGGTGTGGAGGAGACGTTGTTTGCGGTGTATGAGGAGTCGTGTGGTGGCTCAACAGCTCAAGGAGTGTCGTGCATCAGAAGGGTTGTATGCGGTTGTTGCTTGGGGTGCCCGTGAGGAGGTGGAGTGGTGGGATTGGTTGCCGGTAACGAAGGTGGTTGCTGATGAGAGGGATTCTTTGTTGAAGTAGGGTTTTGGGAGATTGGAAAGTGGGTGAAGAAATGTGGGAGAGCGAGATGACTGTAAATTATCTGGTGCCAGAATTTTTGATGGCTGGTGGTGCAGGGAGAGGTGTTGATGGGGGTGGCGGTGGCGGTGGCGGTGGAGGACTTATAATTTGTTGGTGGGGTGATGGCTGTGGTGTGGATCGTCGTGTGGTAGTTTTGGGAAAGGGGGTGGATTTTGGCAGACGACGGTGGTGCAGTGGTGCGATGGTGGTGTCGTGGAAGGTGTTGTGGGTGCGTTCATGGTGCTGTGACCAACAAATTTAAAAATCTGTGACCGATTCATAATATGTGACCTGTAATTTTTTTATTTATGACCAATGAAATAAACTGTGACCTATAAAATTTTTGATTTATAACTTCGAAATAATTTGTGACCAACTAATTTGGAAATCTGTGACCGTGTGACCTATAAATTTTGATATGTGACTAACTAATTTTGAAATATGTGACCAACGAATTAAATATGACCTATAAAATTTTTGAACTGTGACCATTAAATAATCTGTGACGTATAAAAATTAGTATTTGTGACTGAAAAATAATATGTGACTCATTCAATTATAAATCTGTGACCGGAATGATTGCCGGAATAGTCGCCGGAATCGGAGCAGTCGTCGGAATGGTCGCCAGATAAGAGTGGTCACCGGAATGGTCGTCGGAATAGTTTCCGGAGCGGTATGGGTGGTGCATATGGGGTGGGTTTATTATATTATATTATATTAGAATTTTAAAAAAAAAAAAAACCTGATTTTTGAATTTTCAAACTATAAACATGATTTTTGAATTGGTGTAAACTAAACACCCTATTTATGAATTTTTCCCAAGATAATATTATTCATAGTCAGCGACTGTAATAGTCATTATTTGAGACATTTGCTTATTATGTGAGACAACACAATTACAAGGCATTAATCTCTAAACATTTAGACAATGAACCAAGGCGGCCTTAAGGGTGCACGTGTTGAACAACCGACAAAGCCTCAGTATTGTATGGGCACCATAAAAAAAAAATTATACGTGTATATACAGGTATAATTATATACAAAAAATGTTTTATTAATTTTAGAAGTTAAATTTTATTATAAGGAAAATTGCAGTTACGGTATCAAAATTTTCACCTTTATGCAGATTTTGCCCAAACATTTCATTTGTACCATCGAGGTACCAAACTTTTAAAAAAAATCGCAGCTCTAATCTAAATTGATATAAACCATCACTTTCTCTATTAGTTGATCAAATATCAAATGTTTGATCAATGTTGATTAATTATTAAATGGCAAAACGGTAAATTTACATTTTTTTTCATATAAAAAAACTAAAATAAAATAATTAAATCAAAAAAAAAATCATATTATCTTCTCCACCCACCCCACCCAACCCAACCCGATCCAACCCAAAACCAAAACCAAAACCAAAATCCTCAAAATGCCAGCATCACCACACTCACCTTCGCCACCATCTTTCAGCCACTAGTCTCCGTTGCATGTTTCCCTGATGGGATCGGCGGGATAGAGCTCATGGATCGATTTCGCACTCAATCGGTGCTACTCAAAATTGAAATCTTCATTGAAAATGTCTCTAAACCGAAATCAGTCACCAAACTCCTCCACTTCCCAGTTCTAAGGTTTACATTATCCACCGAAAAGATAAATTTAGGGCTTCGAATAGTATGCATAGTAGAGCTTTGTCAAATCCAAAGATTGAAGTCTTGTGTAATTTTATGGTGACATAGGCGTACAAGGAGAGATCTTTGGGGGTTTGAAGGTAAAGAATGTGGTGAGTGGGGAGGTTACTGATTTGAACGTTTATGGGTTGTTTTTTGCGATTGGACATGAGTCGGCAACCAAGTTTTTGGATGAGCAGCTGGAGGTGGATTCTAATGGGTATGTGATCACGAAGCCTGGTACTGACTTGGTTGGGTGATGGGAATGAAGGTAGTGGTGAACGGTGAGATTCTGATGAAGCTTTCGACGACGATGAGGAAGTCAGCAGGATTCTGAGTTTTTTTATTTTATCAACAAATACTGAACTGGATTTGGTGGGGGTGGGGGTGGGGGTGGGGTGATTGTGGTTTTTTTTTTTTTAATTCTATTATTTTATTTTTTATATGAAAAATGTAAAATTACCCATTTGTCATTTAAAAATTAGTCAACAATTGGACAGACTTTCGAATTTTTGGTCAACTAACAGTTTTTGTCAATTTGGGTTGGATATATATATATATAAAAACTATGTATTTTACAATTTTACTAGCTTAATTCTAAATGCTCAATTGGCTTCATTATCCAATTAACAACCCTACAAGACAATAAACAACCCAAAATTCTAATAATTAAAATGAAGAGTGAAAAACTAACCCTAAATCCCTTTTGCCATTTTCCTCTCCCCCACCCTTTAACCCACAAAAAACAGTCGAATAGAAAAGAAAAGAAACTCCATCGTCAATCTTTGTTGCCTGCTCTATAATAGTACAATCTACTTAATAACATTACTATTTTATTGGTAGTTGTCCACTTTTTAGTTGATATTTCATGATTTTTTTTTTTCCAGTTCTAGAAGGGTAAGTATGGTGGGCGATAACCGATAAGTGATTATATTCAATTTTTTCCAATTTTTTTTTTAAATTTAACAATATTGTATTTCTTATTCCTATTTCTTCTACATTTTCATTTGATTGGTGGTATGGTTCACAAGTTTTTGAAGAATCAAGATAGCTTTAATTAGGCTTACAAAATTTTTGCCAATTTAATAATCATGTACTCTCTTCTATTTTTTGATCTTCCTTGGACTTCATATACTTTTATAGTTATTGTTGTCATAAAATAAAAGTTGAAAATGTTTGATTTTTAATGACATATGAATTTTGATAAAGTTCGGGCGGTTATTATGAGCTTTACTTGCATTTTTCTTATTCGTGACATTTGAAAAATAAACAATTATTTAAATGTCATATTCTTGCAATGAAATAATATTATTGGAATTTATATTTTTTAAAATATATTTTCTAATTATATGAAAGGAATACCATTTTAAATTGTCACACATGGCACCCAAAATCTGAAGACATGCCCTAAAGGGTGTTATGTGTTAAATGGAACTTGCCAAGTAGAGGAAATGTACTTACCTATCCAATAATTGAAACATTACAAAAAGTCTAATTTATGGACAGTTTTGATCTAATATTCACGATGGGCATGGACTATAATATCCATCGTCGATGTTGCCACGTGCATTTGGTGGCGTGAGATTTTGTCATGCCCATGGCGGGCATTATAATCCATGC
Source organism: Fraxinus americana (assembly GCA_035079005.1). NCBI lineage: Eukaryota > Viridiplantae > Streptophyta > Magnoliopsida > Lamiales > Oleaceae > Fraxinus > Fraxinus americana. The sequence goes on along the minus strand of JAVHZT010000225.1, from coordinate 54,131 downwards.
CCACCGTGGACATTATATCATTTTTGAATTCATGGGTTCCAATAATAAAGTATTCATGTTGAAATACTGAATATTAAGAGCAAAATGAGATTATATGGGTGAAAAATGAAGTTTATGGAGTTACTAAGTAGAATTACCTTTGTTATGGAATTTGCCAAGTAAAGAAATGTATGTATAATTTGTATACTGGATAGTATAATCGAAAATAGACTTTCTATTTATATCTATCTATATAGATATATGAATTCCTTATTATTAATTCTCGACAAAATAATTACTCAGTCCAGCCTTGAAACCTTCCATGACCCATTTTTCACAATTTCATCGCTTTATTTACTTTCGTTGGTAAATTAAAATTTACTGAAATAGCTTTGTTAATGTTATTGGCTGAAAAAATTTTCACAATTTGGAATTAATTTTTAATTATTATTTTAATAAGAAACATAATTTCTTGAAGGTTATTTTTATTTTTTCAATACTTTATATACCAAGAGAAATTATGCCGATAAACTAATTTTGTTAAATTAATTATTTTTCAATATTTATCATTGATCAAACCTTCGTTATTTTTCTTAGATTATTTGTTTCATCATTAATTTGTTACTTACGGCGTATATCGTATTCATTTTTTTTATTAACATTGTTCACCAACAAAATTTAATTTAATAAATTAAATTTAGTTTTTTTAATTATTACTAATGGAAATATCCCTAAAATTTTTAGACATTTTTGTAGGATATTTCGTTGATAACTGTTTATAATGAAAATACTTCGAATGGTTTCATTGTGTCTGCTTTGTTGAGTTCGAGTAGTCATCAATTGATTTTTACCCTAATCATTTTCGTTTGTTGAATGACCACAATATTTCGGCATCTGGCGAAAGCGGCATGCTAATAGAACTTTGTAGAGAGCAAGACCACAATTTTATGGTAGAAAACAATGTGTGACATTCTATGGGCTGGTTTCTTATATAGATTATTTTATTATAAGATACTTGTATGGATCGATCTATCAAATTTTCACATTTACACCGTTGGATGAAATAACTTGTACTTGTTGGTCATTCTCAGTCTCAAATATATATACATTCTAACTTGCATTTGTTAAACCAATGAAAGCATTCGAAGGAATAAAGTTAAGCTGAAGGTCGGAATCAGAAAATGATGTTAGAATGAGCTGAAATTTTAAAAATTCTTCATGAATTCAAGTCACCAGAAATCGAGTTTAGGAGGCTAAACTCATGATATTTACGACAAATAGTGTGAAACACTCCATGAAATATAAGTCTAAATGTTCACAACTTAGGATATATAAATTGACATAAGCATGATTGGCATAAGCAAGTATACATATCCATCAACGAAAATTTAAGAAAATATCTAATAGATACTATTCAAAATAATTTTGACCACCTAGTCTTTTCGAATAATTAAAAGTTTTGATGGAAACACACAATAAAAATACTTCATTGTACATCATTGTTCTCAAAATAATATTTTGATATGGACATTAGTCTTGAATACCATCACATTCCACAATGATTGAAAAATCTCGCTCAAAGTGAGAAAACTGAGGGTAAAAAGAAATTGGATTTAATTACTTATTTTGATGATAACATATATATCCTGGACAAAGTAAGTTTTTTTCCGTATGCATATGAATAAGTAATAAATGAAATATATGTAAAAATACAATTAAACTTAGCTAAACTTATAGTGTCTCTTATAGTCAAAATAAGTAACTAATTTTTAGCTCTAAAAAATCAAATTATTTATTGTAATATTTACATATATAATTATAAATGAATCCAGTCAAACTAGCAGTAAAATAAAATACTTAATTGGATAATAAGCTATTTACATTACATGAATGTCATGAAAAGAATATTTAATAATTCTAGAGTCTGATTAATTAAATTTAGAATATTAGGTATTGGACTTGAACTAGAATTCTGGTCAAGTTGGGTTAACACAAATTTTTAGGGGACAAATTCATAATTCAGGTGTATGGTTTACACCAATTCAAAAATCAGGCCCAAGTTTTAGAATTGCAAAAATCAGGTTTTTTCATAAATTAATTAATTATATTTTACAATTATTATATTAAATTAAATATTTAACTGTAATATAATATAATTACCCCACCCCACCCCACCCCACCCCACCCCACCCTTACTGCTCCGGCGACTACGCCGGCTGCACTTAATTCCAACGACTATTCCGGTAACCGTTCGTCGCCGCTTGATTCCGGTAACTGCTCTGATTCCGAGGTCACAGATATCTTATTAAACAGTTAAAATTTTAATTTTCGATCACAACTTATCATATTAATTAACATATTATTTGGAGATCACAAATTAAAAAATTTATAGGTTACAATTGACTTCTCATTGGTCGCTGATCAAAAAAATTAAAGGTCACGTATTTTTAATTGGTCACAAGTTAAAAAAATTGTAGATAACAGAGATCACATATTTCCAAATGTGCTAGTCACATATCATATTTTCAGTCACAGATCATCGACATTTAAGGCCACAATTTAATAATTAGCCACAGATAACCATATAATTGGTCACATACACCCAAACATCCATCCCCCAGTCCCAATCCACCACCAATAATTGGTCACAGATCGACCAACTAGTTGGTCACAGACACTCGAATTTTAAGGTAGCCATAGAAAACCATATAACTGGTCACATACACCCAAAGGTTGCATACATTCTTTGTCGCATCCCTGCCGCTGCCGCCGCCGCCATCCACCAATAATAAAACCAACAACCACCACCCAACAGATCCGGCAACACACATATCCGCCACCAGCAACAGCAAACAACAACAACAACCAACCACGAACAACAGCCACCCACAGATCCGCCCCACACCCACAGATCCGTCGCCTCTCCGATTCCCTCAACATCCATCCGCACAAACCCATCGCCGAGCCACACACCCATTTCACTATAATTTCCTCGTCCACCTAACTGTAATTTGCAGGTCGCCACATCCACCAGCGTCGTCGTAGCAGCATCGCGCTGCTGAACATAGGGAGAGGGAGAGGGAGGGAGGAGAAGGGACAGAAGAGAGAAGAGGAGAAAGAAAAATGACTAGACTATGGTTTGGGAAATGGGATTGAAATTTGGTGGGATATGTGGTACGGTGTGAGGGGAGTGACAAATTAGGGTTATCAATTAGGTTTTAATATAATACCTGATTTTTGAATAAATAAATTGTAGATCTGATTTTTAAAAAATAATTTTTAAACATCTGATTTTTTATAATTTCCCAATTTTTAGACCAACAAAATTACATTTTCCACTATTATATATGTAACTGGGCTGAGGCAAGTATAGCCCAAGCTTGCCTCCCCCTACATCCGCATTTGGTTAAACTCATGTTTGGCTCACATTGTTTAAAACTCATTTTTTGTCCAATTCATTTTCAATTATACATTTCATAGGATTCACAAATTTTCAACCATACATTTCATTATTATTATTATTTTATTTTTTTTATCAAAATCCACTAAAAATCTTATTTTAGTTTAGCTAAATTAAACATGTGCCAAAAGTTTTTGTAAAGAAATTAGTGTGACAATTCATTAACTGGGATTATTTGGGTAAATTTCTGTAAGTTTATATTGATAGCCATTTTATTACATTGTTCTTTAGTGTGAAGAGCTAAATACAATGTTTCTCACATTGAACTTTGTACTTATTATCACATTGATTACTAAATTTTAATTTGATTTCAAAATCGGACTTATCATTAAATTTTCAGAAAATATTATATTCAAATCGCGGATCCAGTTTCACATGATTCTGGCCCCCACATGTATAAAAAATTGACACACTTTCACATGATTCTGGCCCCCACATGTATAAAAAATTGAAAAAAAAAATGTGGCGCCCCCTGATGTGAGGGGCCGGTCAGGGTGTTTGTCGTCCTGACCTGGTACAAACAGCACTTCTCTCATGTATATTGAAACAAACTGTGTATATTGAAATTCCCTGCATTGTTAAAGCATTATTGAATAAATGATCATTACATATAAATATATAACTTGAGGTAGAATTTAATTCCAATTTTCCAAATATGGTTCTAGATTAGGAAAACTGGGAACTGAAAGTTGAATTGAAAGACGAAAGGGGGATTTATACTGGGGATCCGAAGGTCAACAGAGGATTTACGAATTATGTCCATCATCTGGATTCATGCCCGAGTTTATATTTGGAGGAAAATGATGGGCAATTTACATAAATAAGGGGAGAAAAAATATTGAATTATATTAAATAGTGTAAAATTACAATATAAATTCGCGCTTGAAGAAAAAATCGAAAAATAACAGCTTATGTATTTTTCCATTTTGAATTGATTAGTCATTGACATATAAAAAATTATGGTAAATTTTAGGGAAAAAAAATGAAGAGTCAAAATAGAGAGCATTGTTGAAGTGCATAAAAATTTTGATTTTCTAAATTTTAAAATACTCTTTATGTGCATAAGATACTCTAAATTTTTCAAAATGTATCATTGAAGAATTATCAGCCCAGCAGTTTTATCAGCCCATTTTCGTCAGCCCAACTAATAAAATAGCAGCCCATTACTTAGGCATTTTAGGCGTGTTTTAGTGAACACGGTTTTTGGTTGTTTTCTTTTCCGTTATTTTAGTTTTCGTTTGTTTTGAATTCTCTTACTTTTCATCTATTTAAAGATGGAGATCTGTGTTGTTTTGGGGTTGAAAATAATGAATAATTCTTCTACGAATTAGTTCTACTTTAGCTTTCTTCATGGTATCAGAGCAGAGTTCAAAGCTCTGAGGAATTTTCTTACTGAAGTAAAATGGTGACACAAGGAGAGCTACCTTTAGTTGAATCTGAAGACGATGAAGTTGCAGAACGACAAGTCGCAGAGAAGACGTATTCTAATGGAGATCCATTGGATTTACAGAACTCAGACCATCCAAGGATGCAACTAGTGACATCTCATTTAACAGGCCAGAATTATCTTAGCTGGAGTAGATCTATTAAAATAGCTTTGGGAGCAAAATTGAAATTGGGTTTTATTAATGGAAGTTGTGGAAAACCTGTTGAAAATTCTAGTAAGTTTGAACAGTGGGTTCGAGTAGATTGTATGGTTAGATCATGGCTACTGAATTCAATTTCAAAAGAAATAGTGGAGGCTTTCATTTATACTTCATCTGCAAAGGAACTCTGGGATGAATTAAAGGAGAGATATGGAGAGTGCAATGGACCTCTATTATATCAGTTACAGAGAGAGATAGGAAGCATATCACAAGGTACATTTACGGCTGAGAAATATTATACTGAATTGAAGAAACTGTGGGATGAACTGGCATGTTTGATGCCTGTTCCCATTTGCACTTGTGTAGCATCAAAGGAAGTATCAGATCAGACAGCCTTCAATAGACTAATGCAATTTCTGATGGGACTAAATGATACATTTGATCATGTAAGGAATCAAATTCTGGTAATGGATCCCTTACTATCAGTCAATAAGGCATATTCAATGGTAATTAGAGTTGAAAAGCAAAGAGAGGTTCACGTGATTTATCCTGAAGTAAATGACAACTCAGCTATGTTTATTAAGACTACTGAGTACAGAAGAGATAGTGGAGGCAGAAATTGTTATTTTAGAGGAACGGGAAGGGGACGTTTTGGTAGAGGAAATTATAATTCAGCCAGAGGAAACACTAGAAGATTTGGTGGTGTTGAAAAGGAGTATTCACGCTGTGATCACTGCAATATAAATGGCCACACAAAGGATAATTGTTTCAAGCTCAATGGATACCCAGACTGGTACAAAGATCTAAAGGAACAGAGGTCTAAAGGTTTCATAGATAGCAGATTTTTAGCAAACATGGCAGAGACACCACTGGACTTTAATGAAGAACAGATGATTGAAGTCAAGAGAAATGATATGGCTGGATCAAGTAATATAGCTGACATCATAAAGCAGGAAGTTCAAAGAGCCTTAAGAGGGATAGATATGGAGAATAAGGTGAATTTCACTCATGTTAAGGAGTACTCAGGTATGAGTTACTATCATTCTCTCTTGGCTAAACTTGACTATTTGAAACCTGGGACTTGGATTATTGATACAGGGGCTAGTAATCACATCTGTTCAGACATAAATTAATGACCAAATTAAGAACTATACCACAACCCATTCATGTTTTTCTACCTGATGGATCTACTAAACCTGTAGATAAAATTGGAAATGTGAATTTGAATTCACGTTTTTGTCTTATAGATTCATTGTATATTCCCAGTTTTAAATTCAATCTATTGTCAGTACCCAAACTCACCCAAAATGCTAATCTTAAACTAACATTCTATCCTACTTTCTGCCTATTACAGGACCTATAGAGTGAAAGGTTAGTAGCTGTTGGCAAACTGATAGGAAAATTATATCTCCTAGATAAGTCAAGTTTTATGTTTAGCAACAGGGAAATACTGATTGTTCTATTGTTGAGTCTGGAATTACAAATGCTGTTTCTTCCTGTAACCAGACTTATAGTGTCAATAAAAATGTTGCTTCATCTTCTATTGATTCACTTCTCAAATGGCATAGTAGACTAGGTCATACATCATTTCGCACTTTACAATACTTGGATTTTCTGAATAATTCCTAGACAGAATATAATATCTTACAACATTGTGAGATTTGTCATAAAGCTAAACAATCCAGAAATCATTTTCTTATTAGTGCTATACATACTGATGCCATTTTTGAAATTGTGCATGTTGACCTTTGGGGACCCTATAGACAATTTTCCTTAACTGGTACACCTTACGTTCTAACCATAGTGGATGATTTCAGTAGAGCCACCTGGACCTTTCTACTTCTTCACAAAACACAAGTTAGCAAAACACTTGATTGTTTCTTCAAGATGGTTGAGAATCAGTTCGGTAAGAGAGTTAAATGCATGAGGATTGACAACAGAACAGAATTCCTTAGTACTGAATGTCAATCCTTACTCCAGAATTCAGGAATTTTACATCAAAGGACCTGTGTTTACACTCCTCAGCAAAATGGAGTCATTGAACGTAAACACAGGCATTTGCTCCAGATTGCTAGATCGCTGATGTTTCAATCCAACTTACCAAAAAAAATCTGGCCCTATTCCATATTAATGGCAACCTTTATTATTAACAGACTTCCTACAAAGGTTCTCAAATGGCTCACACCTTTTAAAATACTGTATCAGAGGAAACCAGATTACTCTGTTCTCAAAACCTTTGGATCACTTTGTTATGCAGCAAATACGAAACCACATAAAGATAAGTTTGAGGAACGGGGATATAAATGTGTCTTTCTTGGTTTTAATTCTGGTCAAAAGGGTTTTAAGGTTTACAATGTTTCCACTAAACATATTTTTGTATCCAGAGACGTTCAATTTTTTGAATCTATTTTTCCTTTCAAGGGTAATGTTCCTGTTGATCAACTTCCTTCTCTCTGGATTCTGATATTGACGACATTTCATCACAGACACAATATCCACTGACAGATAATCCTTTGCCAGAAATAAACTCACAACTGGATGATGTTAACTCTCCTCTCACTCATTCTGATTCCACTACCAGCATCTCTGATTCGATTTCTCTTATTCATGTTCCTTTCCTTGACTCACAATCTGCTGATAACTCTCCATCATCTAGTCTTTCACGAAACACACATCCTCCTCTCCTTAGACATAGTACTAGAATAAAATCTAAACCATCTTGGCTGCAAGATTTTGTCACAAATGTTAATAGTACTCACCTATTGCCAACTGCTAGTACACCTTCATTTTGCAGGTCACCACCATCAACTTCAAACAGGTATACACCTCCTACTTTTCCTTATCATGTCTTACCTCACATTAGTTCTTCTTATGCTGCCTTTCTAGCCTCTTTATCAACTGTCGAGGAACCAAGTTCTTATACTCAGGCTAGTCAAGATAAGGATTGGACCCAGGCAATGCAGAGAGAACTTGATGCACTGGAGAGTAATCAAACTTGGGAATTGACCTCTCTTCCACCTAGAAAACAAGCCATTGGGTCACGTTGGGTTTACAAGGTTAAACTAAATCCTAATGGTACCGTTGACAGGCTCAAGGCAAGACTTGTTGCCAAAGGTTGTCACCTATTGCAAGGAACTGACTACTTTGATAGTTTTTCCCCTGTTGCAAAAATGGTTACTGTACGAATACTCCTTACTGTGGTGGCAGCCAAGGGTTGGCCTTTACAGCAGCTCGACGTTAATAACGCTTTCCTCCATGGCTTCTTGGATGAGGAGGTTTATATGCTACCTCTTGATGGTTTTCACAAGGCACTACCAGGCCAGGTCTGCAAATTAAAACGTAGTCTTTATGGATTGAAGCAAGCATCGAGATAATGGAATGCTGAACTGAATTCAAAACTTCACCATTTTGGCTTTCTTCAATCTAAACACGATCACTGCCTGTTCGTCAAACACAGTTCTCAAGGAATATTTATTCTTTTAGTTTATGTTGACGATGTCCTGATTACTGGCTCACGTGAAGATGATATTTTTGCAGTCAAAAAGTACTTGGATTCAGCTTTTACTATTAAAGATTTGGGATATGCTAAATACTTCTTGGGCTTCGAGATTGCCCGAAGCAATGAAGGTATGTACATCAATCAGAGGAAGTACATCCTTGACTTAATTAAAGATGCAGGATTACTGGGGGCTAAGCCTACACAAGTGCCACTTCCAAAGGGCACTAAGTTAGTTCACCAGGCAGGTTCTTTGTTTGTTGAACTTGAACACTATAGAAGATTAATTGGCCGACTCTTATACCTCAATTTAACACGTCCTGACATAACATTTGGTGTGCAACAACTAAGTCAGTTCGTCCACGCACCCTGTGATTCTCATTGGGATTCAGCTTTACACTTGCTCAAGTATTTGAAAGGCTGCCCTTCGAAGGGACTCTTCTTCCCTACTCAATCTTCTTTCTCTTTACAGGCTTATTCAGATTCTGACTGGGCCTCTTGCCCTGATACAAGGAAGTCCCTCACTGGTTATTGTGTTTTCTTAGGCTCTTCTCTTATCTCATGGAAAATAAAGAAACAGAACACTGTCTCACGTTCTTCGGCAGAGGCTGAATACCGTAGCATGGGAAGTACGGTTTGTGAGTTACAATGGATTACATATATTCTGGGTGATCTTCATATTCCTTTTCCTCTTCCTATATCGTTGTGGGGTGATAACAAGGCCTCATTACACATCACCGCGAATCCCATGTTTCATGAACGCACGAAGCATCTGGAGATTGACTGTCATTTAGTTCGGAATTTGTACAAATTTGGGTTCATTCTTCCACAGTACATTCCATCCCATGCACAGCTTGCGGACATTTTTACCAAAGCTCTTGCTGCTCCTCAGTTTTCTAATCTCCTCAATCTGTGTTGTTTTGGGGTTGAAAATAATGAATAATTCTTCTACGAATTAGTTCTACTTTAGCTTTCTTCAATCATTGATCAAACCTCCGTTATTTTTTTTAAAGATTATTTGTTTAATAGTTAATTTGTTAATTACGGCGTACTTCATCGTTAATATTAATTTTTTTTAATTACATTGTACACTAACAAAATATAATTTCAATAAATTAAATTTAGTTTTTTAATTATTACCGATGGAAATATCCCTCAAAAAACGTTAGACAACTTTGTAGGATATTTCGCTGATAGTTATAATGAAAATAATCAAATATGTTGAATTTCTTTAAAATGAAAATATTTCATCGGTGACTGTTTATTGATATTGCCACCTAATTTGGTTACGCCCTCGTCGCCTTGCACCGTTGAAGTTTTTCTTCAAACTGGCACAATTCTTCTTGTGTCTCTCTTGTTGAGTTCGAGTAGGCTTCAATTGATTTTTAACATAGACAAGATTCTTCATACTAGACAAAACACAATGCTTAAACCTGTGCTGAAAGTGGCATGATAGTAGAACTTTGTAGAGAGAAACACCACAATTTTATGGTAGACAACAATGTGTGATATTCAATGGGATGGTTTCTTATATTAAAAGATAATTGTATAGATCGATGTAGAATTAAATCTACATCGTTGGATGAAATCGTAGTCTATTTTAACTTGTACTTTTTGGTCATTATTAGTCACAAATATGTATATACACACATTCTAACTTGCATTTGTTAAACCAATGAAACCATTGTAAGGAATAAACTTAAGCCCTGTTTGGCTCACATGGTTTAAAGCTCATTTTCTCTTAAATTCATTTTCAATCACAAATTTTATGGGATCCACAACTTCTATAAATTTTGCAATCACTCATTTCTTCTTCTTTTTTTTGTTTTTTTTTATCAAAATTTACTAAATATCTTATTTTTTAGTTAAATAAAAAATGTGCTAAAAGTTTTTGTAAAGAAAATGGTGTGACAATTCATTAACCGGAGTTATTTGGGTAAATTTTGTAAGTTTAAACTGGTAGCTATTTTATTATATTGTTTTTCTTCGGTAGAAAGAGGTAAATACAATGTCTATTACATTGAACTTTGTACTTATTATCACACTGGTTGCTAAATTTTAATTTGTTTTCAAACTCATTAGATTTTTCATGGGATTTCACAAAATTTTATATCTCTACCACCGATTTAGTTAGATTGTCTATTTTCAAACTAAATATAAATTTATATTTTCAAACTAAATATAAATTTAGAACAGCCTAGACAAAAATGAAATAAGAAAATTCATAATTACTTTGTATTGGCATGTTTGGTAATTCTATTTTGAGCGTTGAGTGACAAGTCGAAATAATTGATAAACCTTGTGATAATTGTCTATTTTGTAAGTACTCGTGGTAGAATAAACTTAGCTTTCATGAATTTTTTTTACACATGTGCCCTTCAAAATCAAGAAAAAAAAAGCAAGTCTTACCCTACCAGGGACGGATCCAGGATCGGGTTACAGGCAGGGCTAATACGTAAAAAAAAAAAAAAAAATTGCACATGATTTTTCTTTTCTAACTAAAATTTTTTTTTGGATCCGTCCCTTAACCCTACCATTTTTTTTTTTTTTTTTTTAGTGCAAGGAGGGCGGTACCTTCGAGAGTTTTATTGATATGTCCTCACTTGTAGCGGAGGAATACCGTGATTACAACTTAAATGAAGCAAAACAAATAAATGAGGAAGTACTACTTCCCTTACAGCCCATAATTAAATAAAGCAAGAAAAATTGACTTTAACTAGTCGCTCTCACTCTTAGTGGAGAGATACCATGGTACAGGTAAGGGGATAAATCAGTTACATCTAATATTCGGTAGACTCCAAGAGTCGATCCTTAAAATTCCTCTAAGGTAAAGGGGAGCATTGTCCCCTTCAAAGATGGTGAAAGAGTTACCAGTAGCACCTATTTTTGTCAGATAATCTGCTGCCATATTTCATTCCCTGTATATATGTGTTATCGTGGCACAGGTGGCTTCAATCAAGGTGTAAATATCTTCCCATAAATCCCACAAATGCCATAAAGTGCATCGTTCGTCTTGTGCCCATTTTACCATCAGTGCAGAATCTGATTCCACCACCAAATCCACAAATCCCTGGTCCTTACACATAGCCAATCCGTATCTGAGAGCATGGGACTCTGCTGTAGTGTTGGTTGTCACGCCATAGTAGTGAGCAAAATCGGAAATCAATTTGCCCCTACTATCTCTAATCAGCTTGCCTCCCCCTGAGGCCCCTGGGTTTCCATTGGAGCCCCATACACATTTAGTTTCAATGTACCATGTCCTAGTCTCTTCCAACTCACCAGCTGAGGTACTCCTATAGCAATAGGAGCTATTGGGACACCTAACCTTTCCAGAATCTCCTTGTCATGCACTTTAATTTTATGGAACATCTTGAAAGCTTGCAATAGTGCTTAACATCACCTTATCTATCTAATAACACATCTCGCAAAGATTTTAGTATCCTCCATTCAAGTTTACATCTAGCTCTCCACAAGTGCCAAGTAATAAGCAAAGGGATGATTCCATGTAGCACCCCCACCTGTGTATTTTGTTATGCTTTTGTCCACCATGAGACCATTTTTCCTTGCCAACAGCTATTCTTTAAGAAAGGAATAATGCAAGCTCCTGCAAAAAATCTCCACACGAAATCAATCTGCCCCTACTATCTCTAATCAGCCTGCCTCCCCCTGAGGCCCCTGGGTTCCCATTGGAGCCCCCATACACATTTAGTTTCAATGTACCATGTCCTGGTCTCTTCCAACTCACCAGCTGAGGTACTCCTATTGCAATAGGAGCTATTGGGACACCTAACCTTTCCAGAATCTCCTTGTCATGCACTTTAATTTTATGGAACATCTTGAAGGAGCTTGCAATAGTGCTTAACATCACCTTAATCTGTCTAATAACACATCTCGCAAAGATTTTAGTATCCTCCATTCGAGCTGCACATCTAGCTCTCCACAAGTGCCAAGTAATAAGCAAAGGGATGATTCCACGTAGCACCCCCACCTGTGTATTTTGTTATGCTTTTGTCCACCATGAGACCATTTTTCCTTGCAAACAGCTATTCTCTAAGAAAGGAATAATGCAAGCTCCTACAAAAAATCTCCACACTTCTTTAGCTAAGTCTCCTGTGCTTAAGACGTGGTCTGCTGTTTCATATAATGGTTATGTACAACAGTTACATCGAGATGCCAAATTAATACCCAAGGCTTGGATATTATTGTCAACAGGTAGCTTAGATCGCAAAGCCCGCCAACTAATAAAAGAAATTTTTTTTGGCACTAGTGAAGACCAGAGCTATTTTTTCCATTCACAAATTTCACCTCTTGCCCTGATAAGTTCCCAAGCTGATTTAGAAGTGAATTGCCCATCCTTGGTTGGCTGCCAGATTAACGCATCTCTCCCAGGTCTAAGAAGAATATTAGCATCAATAATTCGTCTAACACCATCATTATAAACAAGGTATCTCAGCTGTTCCATATCTCATCCTGTATTTGACAGCAAATCCTTAACTTGGAGTGTCTTGTCATTATATTGATATTCTTCTGACGAAGGGCCTGACCCCAACCAATTATCGAACCAGAATCTGGCTTCTCCATTACGTATAACCATTTTTGTCTGTTTTAACACCAACAGAACAACGTGCAACAGTGACCTTCAAAATCTGGAACCTTGGTTACTATGTAGGAGAGTAGCAAAATGGTTACCCGCTAGATATTTGCTTTTGAAGAAATCAGCCCATAAGCTACCCCCTTTTAATAGTTTCCAGACAAACTTCATTAAAAGAGATGTCTGCACTTCCAATAGGTTTCGGAGTCCCAAACCTCCTTCTTCCAACGGTAGACAAATATTCTTCCATGCCACCCATTTTCTTTTGCAGCACTCGGTCGACGAGCCCCAAAGAAAATCAGAAAACATTCTGTTTAGTTCTTTAAAAATTCCTTTAGGAACTTTCAAGACAGATAGGATGTGGATGGGCATGCTATTAAGAACATGTTTAATAAGAGTAATTTTTCCGCGAAAAGATAAAAGTTTACCTTTCCACCCAGCCATTTTTTTCTGAATCTTTGTCAACATCGGTTCTAGCATATCTATAGTAAGTCTACCTATGTAAAGAGGCACTCCCAAGTATGTACAAGGCCACGCGCCCTTATCGAAACTTGATAGGTTTAACAGACCATTCCTCCTTATTAGGCTGATGTGCTTGGAGAAAAAAAATCATAGATTTGGATGGACTCACCAACTGTCCTGAAATATTCTCATATGTATTGAGCACATGTGGTAAATTACGAAATGATCTCTTATCATGATTGGAGAAGATTAGTATGTCATCTGCATAAAAGAGATGAGAAACCCTCATGCCACCACCCATTTTATAGGGTTCTGTCTTACCCAAATCATAAGCAAGTGTAAGCATTCGAGAGAAAACCTCCTCCATTAAAATAAACAAATAAGGGGATAGAGGATCCCCTTGTCGTAGTCCACGGGATGCTTGAAAGAAGCCTTTAGTCGACCTATTCAAAATAACTGAGAACTATGGGAAAGAGATACAATTAAAGATCAGGTTTCTCCATTGTTGAGAGAAACCAAATCTCCTCAGCACCTCCAACAAGAAACCCCCATTCACTCTATTATACGCCTTTGTCATATCCAGTTTTAATATAATGTTACCACCCCTCACTTTTCGATTTAAAGATGATGCCATTTCTTGAGCAATAGCCACATTTTCGAAAATGCTTCGTCCAGGTATAAAAGTAGATTGTTCCTTGGACATAAGAGACCCAAGCAGCGGAGCCAAACGCATGACTAATATTTTTGAATGGATTTTGTATGGAACCGAACATAGACTGATGGGGCGAAATTGTGCAAAACTTCCAGGGCTATCCACTTTGGGGATCAAGACCAGGTTTGTCGCTCCAAGCAAAGTAGTTAGTGGTTGTACCTTGAAGAATTCTATAGTCATATCCAACAAATGCATCTTCATCACATCCCATGCAAATCGGATAAACTAGCTGTATACCCATCCGGCCCGGAACAACTGTCCATAGGTATCGACCAAAGTGCTGTTTGAACCTTATCCATGGCAGGTAGTCGACACAGCATTTAGTTTTCTACTTTCCCAATACATGGTTGAATAAGATTGAGGGCATCAGTATCTCTCGTGGTGGGCGGACCCTAAGCAAATTCTGGAAAAAATGTTCGGTCTCAGTATGGATAGCATCTGCTGATGTGAGGATACGCTCGTCGTCTAAAATCATATGTTGAATATACTTCTTGGAGGCCTTGCTCTTTACACATGCGTGAAAAAATCTAGTGTTGGCATCACCCTCTTATAGCCATTTTATCCTCGCCTTTTGGTACCATAAAACCTCTTCCTGATGTACTCACTTGTTATGGAATTTGTCACATTTGATAAGCTTAGCTTCGACGCCTTCCGAATATTCTTGTATGACTGAATTTTCAAGCAACGTCATTTGATTTTCCAATTTGGCCATTTCGTGTTCCACCCGACCAAACACCTCTACATTCCACCTTTTAAGCTCCTTTTTTAAAACCTTAAGCTTGCACCCCACACGGACCATTGGACACCCATTGACCTCCTTATTCCAACATTGTGTAGCCCTTCATGCGAACACCACATGCGCTGAAATTTGAAAGTTCTTGGAACATCCTCAAGAGCTCTAGTATTCAGTTTGACCAGCATTGGACAATGGTCAGATGATGGGCAAGCTATATTGACCAACTTTGACGAACTAAATTGTTCTAAGAAGATGGGTTCATCAGTACTCTATCTTGCTGACAATTTCCATATAAAACAAAGTTAAACGAACACAAAAAGATCCAAAATTTTAAAATTTTTCGGGTGAAAAATTATGCAATCAAAAACACTTAATTAACAATTCTCTAAAAAATAAGTTCTAATCTTCTAGACAATTATTTTATCTTAAATTCATTTTCTTTCCACCCATTTTTCACCATTGCAATCAAACGGACCCTAAAATCTTACACATCTTTAAAATTTATTAAAAATCAACAGATTCAACGTCAAGCTATCAACTTTGACGAACTAAATTGTTCTAAGAAGATGGGTTCATCAGTACTCCATATTACGCATCTACTCCCAAAGTTCTCGACGCTTATTCTAGAAACAGCTAGCATACAGAAATGTAACATTATTTTACTCTCCTTAAGAGAAATGCCTGAAATAGCCTGATCGGATGCCACTAACAAATCAAATTGCAATTCCTTCTTCCAAAATAGTGAGACTTTCCCACCTTCCATGACATTAGAACAAGAATTATCCATTCGTAATTTACGCTTCCAATTATTGATACGGTCTACTCGTACAAACGGTTCCATAAGAGCTATAACCTCAAGTTTATATTTTTTGTTAATCTACAAAAGACGACTTATCGACGACACCACACCCCTAATATTCCAAATGAGCACATTCATAGTTAATAAGGTTTTTGGGACCTACTAATCTTAGGGATGATTACCTTCATTGATTTAGATTTGGATCTCCTGCGCTTCAAGCATGATTCATTATTCTCACCATTAGTCTCATATTGTTTTGAAGCCAATTCCTCCAGTTCATCTCCATCTTCTCCCTCTGACAACCCGTGCACTGTAGCATTTTGTAGGGAACCAAAAATTTGCACCTCCTCAAAACCATTGTTAAAACAATACAATTCATTCTCAAACCCTGCATCAATTATTGTCAAATTTTCCCATGGAGTCGAAGCATCACTCTCCACTACTGTACCAGTTCCTTGTTGCCAATCCCTTTATGGTAAGCCTACCCGTTCATTATCAACATCTAGCTCCGTGGTTTTATTGGTATCTATCAATTGGTCTAGCATAGCCGGTTGCACTGGTGAATGAGAGTCACTTCCAGGTGTCGATTGATCGAATTGTCCCTTCGAAATTAATTCACCACCCATGTTACTGTTGGGAATTTACTTAACATGCACAGCGGAAATAAAACAATTTTCAATTCCTAAACGAGGATCTGCAATGTGTTTAGATAGAAACTGTGATGAGAATGATACCTTTGATGAATTCCACAAAACCCTTTGCTGATTCACGAACTCTAATGATCACAATCTGCAATCCAAACTGTCCAATTATCCAGCCTCCAATGGTGATCCACACAGAGAACAAGAATGGTGGCAAGGGTTTCTTTTCTTGTGCTAGCAAGAATAATAAAATTCTCTAGAGTTTTCAAACCCTAGTATCATATTAATATAAGCCCAAGTGGGCTGACCCCTCTTGAAACTAAATCCGGTCCGATATTTTATTAATCAAATTAATTAAACCCGATCCATGAATTAATTAATCCAATTAATTAATTCGGGCCTATTAATAAACAACTCAATTAATTAATTATTTAACACTTGTCAATTAATTAATTGGTAAATCTCATTCTTCCGATAGGTTCCCGATCACGATGCCTAACGATGTGAATTATTATTTTGATCTAATCAAAATCGATAAATTAAAACGCCCCTTTTAATTTATCACTAATTCACTTTCGTTGTCCCAGATTGACATCTAGTAATGTGTCGGGCAATACATGTGACGGGAAATATCACGTAGTATGACAAAATCAAACTTGTTCGTTTATCGTGAAACTATAATCATTTCGTCAATATGATCCGATCAATTATGAGATATGGATATGTGTCAATCTCAATTATCGATCATATCTTTTATCTCACTATTAAGTTAATGTACGTCGAAAACTCTTTTCCGACTTATGAGTTCACCTTGACCAAGGATTTCATTATTAACTGGATAAAATGTAGATCATAATCTCTTACTATCTAAGAGTGACGAATCCTTTATTGATCATTCACAACCTTCATATGATTCTTGACATACCCGAACGATGCTGTATTAGCGACCCTTGACAGAGCAACATCCAACACCACAAAAGTATGACTGCCTTCATATAAGGTAATATGATGACCTCAAGTCAAAGGACCAATTCCACTACCGAACGTTAGAGATTAACCACTAACACTTAGATAGTTATCCATGTGGAATCTCTCAGCGGGTCTCCAATGTTTTGTTCTATAACAAAACATCCACGTGTTCATTCAAGTGTCACCACACTTTAGCTTGTGAGATCAGCTACTTACTTCACAAGTAAGAATGTCACACGCGATAGTCTATCCGTAATAACAATATCCGTATCTCGTTATTACTTCGACCACGGACGATTTAAGATTCACTCATATGTAATTTGTATCTCACAATCATAACTCCTTGTAATTAACAAATCACCAAAATTTGAATCTACGGATTCTATTATTTGATTTATTAGAATATTAATTCAATTAAATAATAGATATTGCCGTACATATGCATTGATTATATATATTCAAAGTGTTTATGTCCAAAGTTGATTGGACCTATGGCATAACACCTACAAACTCCCACTTGTACTAGATCCAATCACTTATGTATCTTCTACCATAAGAGCCTACATGACGATCATGTTTATGCTACGACAACTCTTTGTCAGTGGATATGCAATTTAATAACTTGTGGGAATTCGTTCTTTATTTACGTCATTTCATTGTATTATCTTACCAATGAGATAACACTGCCTTAACATATGTTTGGATCATTGATGAGACCTTAGTTCCTTCGCTTGTACGATGGCTCCATTGTTATCACAATGCATAAGCGTGTGATCAACAATGTTAGGAACTGCTCTAAGTTCAGTAATAAACTTCCTGATCCAGACCACAACTTTTGTTGCTTTGTAAAGTAATGATGTATAAGGCTTCCATTATTGAATCAACGATTATTTGGAACATTTCCAACACACCGCTTAAGAGTAAACCAATATCCTATTTGAGATGTGCTATTATTCTAGTCTAACTAGAAGTTAGCATCATTCTATCCATGAACTCTCAGTTCATTTTTTCCATATAAAATCTTCTCTAGATTTTATCTGTATAGATTGGGATGAATTAAGCAATCTTTTAGATCTATCTCTATAGATCAACTTGCTTCTCCCACATCCATTACGGAGAAATTATTTGACAACCATAATTTCAATAATTGAAATATAGAGACGTCGTTTCCTATAATATGTCTCATACAAATAATATCAGAAATGCGACAATACTCCCACTATCTTCTTGTAAACGCACAATTCGTCTTCATTTTTGATAAAATCAAACATTTTGACTTTTTGCATCAAATCGAAGATTCCAACTCCAAGAGGCTTGTTTCAATCCATATTGACATTTTCTTATAAACTCATTTACAACCTATGGGTTCTAATCCATTAGGCAAGTAGACCAAGGTCAAACCTTGGTTACATACAATAAGTCCATCTCTTTAAGTCAACACTTGACTTTATTTCTCCGTAATTAGTAGGTTCATTATCCTTGATTAGTAATCATGAATTCGTACCTTCTAGGAGGTCAAATGATCCTACAAGATTTACACTGAGCTAACGTGTTCTCAGAAGTCTCCACTTCCTAATCAAGAGTATGTCCCTCAGCTGGTGTGGGATAAGACTCAGGTTCATCAATTCGGTCAATTATATCCGTGGACTCTTGAACTCTTTCAAGATTTATTCTACTCCCACTGTCAGTTTGGCATTTCCATAACTCGTATGAAGTTTTGTCAACCGATTTAGATGAGACACGATTTAGTGCGCAACACGTATCAATCAGTGCATGGCTTCAAAACGACTTTTGAATGTTTGCATGGCTATTCTTAATTGCACTATATCTAATAGTGTACAATTCCTCATTTCAGATTCACCATTATGTTGCAATGTATGTGGAGGAATCCACTGCGTGATAATCTCATTCTCTTTTAGATAATCTAAAATTTTTCATTTTACATATTCTCCACATCGATCAAATCTTAGTGTGAGAATATACCTATTTGTTTATCAATTTTAGTTTGAATCTCTTGAACATTTTAAGAGATTCGTGTTTGAATTTCATCAAATATACGTGATCATTTCTGAAATGGTCATTAGTAAATGTGATGAGATAAGATAAACTTCACCTGATATTAATTAATATGAGTCCACATACATCACTATATAGTAGACCTAGTAATTGTGCAAATCTTTCTCCTTTTCAAGCAAAAGGAGGTTTGGTCACTTTGCCTAATAGGCATGATTCGCATTTGTCAAATGATTCAAAATCATTTGACCCAAATATACATCTCCATGTAAGTTTGGAATTGCATTCTTATTTATGTGACCAAATCCACAATGCCAGATATATGTGTTATTTAGATTATCATTTTTATGCCTTTCAATTTCTATACTCATTATAGAATACTCAATGTTTAGAATATAAATGTCATTTTGTAATCTACCATAACCATTAAGATCTCATCAAGATAAAGGGGAACAACAATTGTCCTTAACATTAAAATAATTCATGTCAAAACATGAAATTTATTTAATGCTTGGTAATGGTGAGAACAAAATTAACATTTTTATAATTCTAATATCGAGCCTAAAGGCAATGGCAAGAAATTTGCTTCTACAGGCAATGCAACAACTTTTGCTCATTTTCAACGTGTATGTCAACTTCTCCCTTCTGCAGCGATATACTTTTATTTAGTTTCTGCATATTTATACAAATATGAGATCTATATCTAGTATCTAATACCCATGAAACTAATGAAGTAGATTTAAGCCTTGCAATTTCATTTCCAATGACCCATCACTCCAAAATGATAATAAGGATCATCAGATTTGGTATCGTCCTTATTCGCTTTAACTGTCTTAGTCATCTTCGTTGCTTTCCCAAAACATCCTTTAGACTTTCCTATCGAAGTCTATGACTAAGATTTGTCCATTACAAACATAGACGTTGGACTTATCAGTTTTAAGCATGTTCAACAACTCAATGAGCGTGCACTGGAGTTTATTCATGTTAAATTCATAATTAGTTATGAATAACTCTCTGACAGAGATTGCAAAACCAAGTCTATACTTAGTTCATTGTTCATGACTGAACGAAATCGAGACAACTCCTCAAAGTAGTCAGAATCTTCAGCACATGAGCACTGACTGAAAATTCTTCTGCCAGTATGCACTAGTATAGTTGCTAGGAAATATCATATCTTTCCACATGTGATTGTTCATCATTCAACACATTGAGATGAAAAATCATGTGTTAGCATCTATACTTTTATGTTACTTTGTAATTCAGGTGATATAGTCGCAAACATCATACATGTTGCAGTACTATCGTCATCACTGTGTTTATTATAGTAGTCACCTCTTCCTTTGTTGAGTCATCAGCAAGTGTCTCTGGAAAGGGCTACTCAAGGACACAACCAATTTTTCATGCCTGAGAACAATTCTCATATTGCGGTGCCAATCAAGAAAATTTCGTTTGGTTGTTGGCATTCAATATGCCTCTTAAATACATATGGTTACTCATGATTCAATAAATGTAAACGACGAAAAGTAAAGAAATAATATATATAATGTATGAATTAATTTAACATGGTCTTTTATTAAATTAATTTTACTCCCACTGTTTAACTCAAATTTATGACCCTCTCACATAAATTTATAGAATCTGTACTTGATTCCAATGGGCTGGGATCCCATTTGTTATATTAAAACCTTGAGTGTACTCAACAAGCCCTAATAAAACATTTTGGTAGATGCTATTATTAATTGTATCTCCATACAACTCCCAGATCATTAAGCGACAACTCTTTGTCTTCACACATCTTATGTGTTAGCTTAACATGCCTCTAAGATTTATCTCCTTGAGTGTACTCAACAAGAGATAAATATTAGTTAAGTCAAACCCATCATTTAGAAATATCTAATATTTCATAGTGTCAAACATATCCCTAATAGACCAGCCTTGAGTGTACTCAACAAGTTAAGATCGATTTAGGACTCTCGTTTTTCACTATAATGGTGGAAGGCGAATATAAATACGACTTAATATTTTAACATGCCTCTAAAATTTATCTTCTTGAGTGTACTCAACAAAAGATAAATATTAGTTAAGTCACACCCATCATTCAGAAATATCTAATATTTCATAGTGTCAAACATATCCCTAATGGACCAGCCTTGAGTGTACTCAACAAGTTAAGATCGATTTAGGACTCTCGTTTTTCACTATAATGATGGAAGGCAAATAACAAATTGACTTAATATTTTTAATGAGGGATTTTCATGCAAAATGTCTCATCGTAATAATTATATATTTTTTATTATACATCTAACATGCAAATAAACATACATATAATATTGTGGACGATTATGGACTTATACTATCTAGTCTTCCCGAGTCATAAGGAAAACTAGTCGGTCAGTTCCTATGGGGTATAGCATTGATTCATACAATGCTTCATTTCTATGGTCTCCTCCTCTTCTTGTATCTTCAATTAGTCCAGCTGCAACTTGTATCCTATACTAGTGGCACACAGACCTAACTAATGTTGGACGCGCATGCCCATAATAATAACAACAGACTCGCAGGTCCAAAATAAATAAGAGCTCGTAGGCCCATAAAACAACAAGAATAAAACTAACCATTCAACACATCCACATGGTCGAGACCATAATTATCCACTAATAAAACATTCATCATATAAATGTATTCCTATATAATATCTAATATTATATGCAAACATGTTTCAAGTTTCTAGCAATTAAAGTCGTCTAAACTAATTTAGACAGATGGATCGGAACAATTAAATAATTAATTAATCAAATTAATTAATTAATTTAATTAGCAGACTTATTTAATTAAAATCAAATTTTAATTAAATATCAAATTAGAGTCCAACTCTAATTCTACAATTATAGGGCGGGACTATTTAATTAAAATCAAATTTTAATTAAATACCAAATTAGAGTCCAACTCTAATTCCAATAAAATTTTAGGGCAAGACAATTTAATTAAAATCAAATTTTAATTAAATGTCAAATTAAAGTCCAACTCTAATTATAATCAAATTAATAAGGTTGAATTTAATTAAAATCAATTTTTAATTAAATACAAAATAAGAGTCAAACTCTAATTCCAAGATATTAGAGTGAATTTATTTAATTAAAATCAAATTTTAATTAAATATCAAATTAGAGTCCAACTCTAATTTTAATAAGAATCTAGGGCAAGATAATTTAATTAAAATCAAATTTCAATTGAATGTCAAATTAGAGTCCAACTCTAATTCAAGAATATATTAGGGCGGATAATTTAATTAAAATCAAATTTTAATTAAATATTAGATTAGAGTCCAACTCTAAGTTAATTGAATTAATGTTTTAATTTAGGATAAAACTACTAAATAAAATAAAATTCAATTTAGGGTCAAAATTTAATATTTAAATTAAAATCCAATTTTAACGAAAATATAAAAGTCATCGATTTTGAAATAAAATTTTAAACGGATCAAATTTGAAGTTTTAAAATCAAACCATTTTAAAATCTAATTAAAAACTATTTTAATATTTAAATTCAAAACATTTTTGAAAATTGCAAATAGACCCTTGAATCATAATTGCAGACGGGGGCCAGCAATTTCAAAAATTGCATAAGGAGCCCCCGTCTCCACCTTTTCTTGCCCCCGTTTCAGAAAACCCTAAAAAAATTCCCCTCTCCCTTTTTGCGGCGCCGGCGACTGGAGAAACGGTGGTGCACAACGGCGCACCACCGGGTATTGCAGCAGCGCACGGCGCTGTTGCAATAACCAGGCGCTGCTGCAACTTCCAGCAGCGACGCTCGCCGCTACAACTCGCAGCGACGGCGAGAGCCGCTGCAGCCGACTGCGAAGTTCTTCTTTACAACGCACGCTGACCGATCGCTATCGTGCTTCAGTCGTGGCGGCGCTCCTTGAGAGCGGCCGCTTCCTGCCGCCATGGCCCGGTGCCGTCGCTGCCATGAAATTCCAATCCAAATTTTTGACTAAAAATTATTTTTTTTTTCTTTCAAAACAGATTTTACAATTAGAAAATCAAATTCTCTTAATTGCTAGAAACATGAAAAATATTAACAATCAACTTTTTGATTGTTCTGTAATTCGAAACAATTTCTAATAAACATAAAGTAGGCTCTGATACCACTATTGGGAATTTACTTAGCATGCACAGCGGAAATAAAACAATTTTCAATTCCTAAACGAGGATCTGCAATGTGTTTAGATAGAAACTGTGATGAGAATGATACATTTGATGAATTCCACAAAACCCTTTGCTGATTCACGAACTCCAATGATCACGATCTGCAAACCAAGCTGTCCAGCCTCCAATGGTGATCCACACAGAGAACAAGAATGGTGGCTAGGGTTTCTTTTCTTGTGCTAGCAGGAATAATAAAATTCTCTACAGTTTTCAAACCCTAGTATCATATTAATATAAGCCCAAGTGGGCTGACCCCTCTTGAAACTAAATCCGGTCCGATATTTTATTAATCAAATTAATTAAACCCGATCCATGAATTAATTAATCTAATTAATTGATTCGGGCCTATTAATAAACAACTCAATTAATTAATTATTTAACACTTGTCAATTAATTAATTGGTAAATCTCATTCTTCCGATTCTCTTTTGTGTGTGACACATTAGGTTCCCGATCACGATGCCTAACGACGTGAATTATTATTTTGATCTAATCAAAATCGATAAATTAAAACACCCTTTTTAATTTATCACTAATTCACTTTCGTTGTCCCAGATTGACATCTAGTAATGTGTCGGGCAATACATGTGACGGGAAATATCACGTAGTATGACAAAACCAAACTTGTTCGTTTATCGTGAAACTATAATCATTTCGTCAATATGATCCGATCAATTATGAGATATGGATATGTATTAATCTCAATTATCGATCATATCTTTTATCCCACTGTTAAGTCAATGTACGTCGAAAACTCTTTTCCGACTTATGAGTTCACCTTGACCAAGGATTTCATTATTAACTGGATAAAATGTAGATCATAATCTCTTACTATCTAAGAGTGACGAATCCTTTATTGATCATTCACAACCTTCATATGATTCTTGACATACCCGAACGATGCTGTATTAGCGACCCTTGACAGAGCAACATCCAACACCACAAAAGTATGACTGCCTTCATATAAGGTACTATGATGACCTCAAGTCAAAGGACCAATTCCACTACCGAACGTTAGAGATTAACCACTAACACTTAGATAGTTATCCATGTGGAATCTTTCAGCGGGTCTCCAATGTTTTGTTTTATAACAAAACATCCACGTGTTCATTCAAGTGTCACCACACTTTAGCGTATGAGATCAGCTACTTACTTCACAAGTAAGAATGTCACACGCGATAGTCTATCCGTAATAACAATATCCGTATCTCGTTATTACTTCGACCACGGATGATTTAAGATTCAGTCATATGTAATTTGTATCTCACAATCATAACTCCTTGTAATTAACAAATCACCAAAACTTGAATCTACGGACTCTATTATTTAATTTATTAGAATATTAATTCAATTAAATAATAGATATTACCGTACTTATGCATTGATTATATATATATATATATATATATATATATATATATATATATATATATATATATATTTAAAGTGTTTATGTCCAAAGTTGATTGGACCTAAAGCATAATACCTACAGTTACTGTACCATACCTTTTTATCATTTTGATTGGAGATGTCTTTCTTTTTCCCTTCAATGATTTCAAGCCTTCGAGCTCGAATTTTATCCTTTTCACTGAGATGAGGTTGGACAGGTTCCTCTACTGCCTTCTTTCCTTCCACTTTGCGCCAAACTTTTAAATTTTCTCCCCTGTTATTCTCTCGTTTCTCCGGCGCCTGTCTTTGTAATCCACCAAATCTGCAATTTAAAGACGTATGTCCTTGTCGACGGCAGGAAACACAAAATAAAGGCAGGTTTTCATAGATTATTTCCTGGCAATGGCTTTTCTCCCCCGCTGGGTGACCAATCCAAAAGGACAGCACTGGTGGTTTCGATATATCCATCTCAACACAGATTCTGGCTCCCTCCGGTCTGGTGACACACGACGTGGCATTATCTCTTTTCAAGAATGTGCCCATGACTGAGGCGAAACTTTGTAAAGTAGAAGCTTGGTAGAAATTTGGTGGGAGACTTGTGTTGGGAATTTACTTAACATGCACAGCGGAAATTAAACAATTTTCAATTCCCAAACGAGGATCTGCAATGTGTTTAGATAGGAACTGTGATGAGAATGATACCTTTGATGAATTCTACAAACTCTTTTACTTTTTCTTGAACTCCAATGATCACGATCTACAATCCAAGCTGTCCAATTGTCCAGCCTCCAATGGTGATCCACACAGAGAATAAGAATGACGGTTAGGGTTTCTTTTCTTGTGCTAGCAAGAATAATAAAATTCTCTACAGTTTTTCAAACCCTAACAGCTTATTAATATAAGTCCAGATGGGCTCGACCCATCTATTAAACTTAGACCGGTCCAAGATTTAATTAATCAAATTAATTAAATCTGGTCCATGAATTAATTAATCCAATTAATTAATTCGGGCCTATTAATAAACAACCCAATTAATTAATTATCCAACACTTGTCAATTAGTTAATTGGTAAATCTCATTCTTCTGATTCTCTTTTGTGTGTGACCCATTAGGTTCCCGATCACGATGCCGAACGACGTGAATTATTATTTTGATCTAATCAAAATTAATAAATTAAAACGCCCCTTTTAATTTATCACTAATTCATTTTCGTTGTCCCAGATTGACATCTAGCAATGTATCAGGGCAATACATGTGACGGGAAATATCACGTAGCATGACAAAACCAAACTTGTTCGTTTACCGTGAAACTATAATCCTTTCGTCAATATGATCCGATCAATTATGAGATATGGATATGTGTCAATCTCAATTATCGATCATATCTTTTATCCCACTATTAAGTCAATGTACGTCGAAAACTCTTTTCCGACTTATGAGTTCACCTTGGCCAAGGATTTCATTATCAACTTAACTGGATAAAATGTAGATCATAATCTCTTACTATCTAAGAGTGACAAATCCTCTATTGATCATTCACAACCTTCATATGATTCTTGACATACCCGAACGATGCTGTATTAGCGACCCTTGACAGAGCAACATCCAACATCACCAAAGTATGACTGCCCTCATATAGGGTACTATGATGACCTCAAGTCAAAGGACCAATTCCACTACCGAACGTTAGAGATTAACCACTAACACTTAGATAGTTATCCATGTGGAATCTCTCAGCGGGTCTCCAATGTTTTGTTCTATAACAAAACATCCACGTGTTCATTCAAGTGTCACCACACTTTAGCTTGTGAGATCAGCTACTTACTTTACAAGTAAGAATACCACACGCGATAGTCTATCCGTAATAATGATATCTGTATCTCATTATGACCTCGACCACGGACGATTTAAGATTCACTCATATGTAATTTGTATCTCACAATCACAACTCCTTGTGATTAACAAATCACCAAGACTTGAATCTACGGATTCTATCATTTAATTTATTAGAATATTAATTCAATTAAATAATAGATATTGCCATATATATGCATTGATTATATATATTCAAAGTGTTTATGTCCAAAGTTGATTGGACCTAGGGCATAACACTTACAAACTCCCACTTGCACTAGATCCAATCACTTATGTATCTTATACCATAAGAGTCTACATGACCATCATGTTTATGCTGCGACAACTCTTTGTCAGTGGATCTGTAATTTAATAACTTGTGGGAATTCGTTCTTTATTTACGTCATTTCTTTGTATTATCTTTTCAATGAGATAACATTGCCTTAACATATGTTTAGATCATTGATGAGACCTTAGTTCCTTCGCTTGCACGATGGCTCCATTGTATCACAATGCATAAGCGTGTGATCAACAATGTTAGGAACTACTCTAAGTTCAGTAATGAACTCCCTGATCTAGACCACAACTTTTGTTGCTTTGTAAAGCAATGATGTATAAGGCTTCCATTATTGAATCAATGGTTATTTGGAACATTTCCAACACACCGCTTAAGAGTAAACCAATATCCTATTTGAGATGTGCTATTATTCCAGTCTGACTAGAAGTTAGCATCATTCTATCCATGAACTCTCAGTTCATTTTCTCCATATAAAATATTCTCGAGATTTTATCTGTATAGATTAGGATGAGTTAAGCAATCTTCTAGATCTATCTCTATAGATCAACTTGCTTCTCCCACATCCATCACGGAGAAATTATTTGACAACCATAATTTCAACAATTGAAATATAGAGACGTCGTTTTCTATAATATGTCTCATACATATAATATCAGGAATGCGACTATGCTCCCACTATCTTCTTTTAAACACACATTTCGTCTTCAATTTTTGATAAAATTAAACATTTTGACTGTTTGTATCAAATCTAAGATTCCAACTCCAAGAGGCTTGTTTCAATCCATATTGACATTTTCTTATAAACTCATTTACAACCTATGGGTTCTAATCCATTAGGCAAGTCGACCAAGGTCAAACCTCGGTTACATACAACAAGTCCATCTCTTTAAGTCAACACTTGACTTTATTTCTATGTAATTAGTAGGTTCATTATCCTTGATTAGTAATCATGGATTCGTACCTTCTAGGAGGTCAAATGATCCTACAAGATTTACACTGAGCTAACGTGTCCTCAGAAGTCTCCACTTCCTGATCAAGAGTATGTCCCTCAGCTGGTGTGGGATAAGACTCAGGTTTATCTATTCGGTTAATTATATCCGTGGACTCTTGAACTCTTTCAAGATTTATTCTACTCCCACTGTCTCTCTTAGAGTAAACACTTTCTCTAAGAGTATGACATGTCTTGAGATGAACATCTTCTTCTCAACGAGATTATAGAATTGATATATATAATTATCGGATTTAGTCTCAAACTTATCCGATTCAGTGTACTTCACATAAGTGTCACAGCCCAAACGTTCATATGAGATATGTTGGGTCATTCCATAACTCGTATGGAGTTTTTGTCAACCGATTTAGATGGGGCACGATTTAGTGTGCAGCACGTGGCAATCAGTGCATGATCTCAAAACGATTTTTGAATGCTTGCATGGCTTGTTCTCAATTACACTATATCTAGTAGTGTACTTATTCCTCATTTCAGATGCACCATTATGTTGCAATGTATGTGGAGGAATCCACTGCATGAGAATCTAATTCTCTTTTAGATAATCTAAAATTCTCCATTTTAGATATTCTTTACATCGAACAAGTCTTAGTGTAAGAATATATTTACCTATTTGTTTATCAACTTTTAGTTTGAATCCTTTGAACATTTCAAGGGATTCATGCTTGAATCTCATCAAATATATATGATCATTTCTGAAATGCTCATTAGTATATGTGATGAGATAAGATAAACTTTACCTGACATTAATTGATATGGATCTACATACATCACTATGTATTAGACCTAATAATTGTACAGATCATTTTCCTTTTCAAGTAAAAGGAGATTTGGTTACAGTGTCTTACAGACATGATTCGCATTTGTCAAATGATTCAAAATTATTTGACCCAAATATACATCTCCATGTAAGTTTGGAATTGCATTCTCATTTATGTGACCAAATCTGCAATGCCAGATATAGGTGTTATTCAGATTATCATTTTTATGCCTTTCAATTTCTATACTCATTATAGAACACTCAACATTTAGAATATAAATGTCATTTTGTAATTTACAATAACCATTAAAATCTTATCAAGATAAAAGGGAACAACAATTGTTCTTAACATTAGAATAATTCATGTCAAAACATGAAATTTATTTAATGCTCTTGGTAATGGTGAAAACAAAATTAACATTTCTCTAATTCTAATATTAAAGGCAATGGCAAGAAATATGCTTCTACAGGCAATGCAACAACTTTTGCTCATTTTCAACGTGTAGGTCAACTTCTCCATTTTGCAGCGATCTACTTTTATTTAGTTTCTACATATTTATACAAATATGAGATACATATCTAGTATCTAATACCCATGAAACTAAGTAAGTAGATATAAGCCTTGCAATTTCATTTCCAATGATCTACCATTCCAAAATGATAATAAGGATCATCAGATTTGGTATTGTCCTTATTTGCTTTAACCATCTTAGTCATTTTGGTTGCTTTCTTAAAGCATCCTTTAGACTTCCATATAGGAATTTATGACTAAGATTTATCCACTACAAACACTGATGTTGGACTTAACAGTTTTAAGCATGTTCAGCATCTCAATGAGCGTGCTTCGAGTTTATTTACGTTAAATTCATAATTAGTTATGAATAACTCTCTGACAGAGATTGCAGAACCAAGTCTATACTTAGTTCATTGTTCATGACTGAACGCAATCAAAACAACTTCTCAAAGTAGTCTGCATCGTCAGTACACAAGCACCGACTGAAGATTCTTCTATCAATAAGCACCGGTATAGCTGCTAGGAAATATCATATATTTCCTCGTATGATTGTTCATCATTCAACACATTGAGATGAAAGATCATGTGTTAGCATCTATACTCTTATGTTGCTTTATAACTCAGGTGACATAGTCACAAACATCACATATGTTGTAGTACTATCGTCATCACTGTGTTTATTATAGCAGCCACCTCTTCTTTTATCGAGTCATCAACACGTGTCTCTAGAAAGGGCTACTCAAGGACACAACCAATTTTTTTTTTTTTATGCCTGAGAACAATTCTCAGATTGCGGCGTCAATCAAGAAAATTTGTTTTGGTTGTTGGCATACAATATGCCTCTTAAATACATATGATTACTCATGATTCAATAAATGTAAACAACGAAAAGTAAAGAAAGAATATATATATAGTGCATGAATTAATTTAACATGGCCTTTTATTAAATTAATTTCGCTCCCACTGTTTAACTCAAAATTTATGACCCTCTCACATAAATTTATGGAATCCGTACTTGATTCCCAGTGGGCTGGGATCCCATTTGTTATATTAAAACCTTGAGTGTACTCAACAAGCCCTAATAAAACATTTGGGTAGATACTATTATCAATTGTATCTCCATACAACTCCCAGATCATTAAACCGACAACTCTTTGTCTTCACACATCTTATGTGTTAGCTTAACATGCCTTTAAGATTTATCTCCTTGAGTGTACTCAACAAGAGATAAATATTAGTTAAGTCAAACCCATCATTCAAAAATATCTAATATTTCATAGTGTCAAACATATCCCTAATGGACCAGCCTTGAGTGTACTCAACAAGCTAAGATCGATTTAGGACTCTCGTTTTTCACTATAATGATGGAAGGCAAATATAAATATGACTTAATATTTTAACATGCCTCTAAAATTTATCTTCTTGAGTGTACTCAACAAAAGATAAATATTAGTTAAGTCAAACCCATCATTCAGAAATATCTAATATTTCATAGTGTCAAACATATCCCTAATCGACCAGCCTTGAGTGTACTCAACAAGTTTAGATCGATTGAGGACTCTCGTTTTTCACTATAATGATGGAAGACAAATATCAAATTGACTTCATATTTTTTTTTTTAACGAGGGGTTTTGCATGCAAAAGGTCTCATCATAATAATTATATATATTTTATTATACATCTAACATGCAAATAAACATACATATAATAGTGTGGACGATTATAGACTTATACTATCTAGTCTTCCCGAGCCATAAGGAAGACTAGTCGGTCAGTTCTTAGGGGGTATAGCATTGATTCATACAATGCTCCATCTCTATGGTCTCCTCCTCTTCTTGTATCTCCAATTAGTCCAGCTGCAACTTGTATCCTATACTAGTTGGCATGCAGGCCTAAATAATATTGGACACGCAGGCCCAAAATAATAACAACGGACTCGCAGTTCTAAAATAAATAAGAGCTCGCAGGCCCATAAAACAACAAGAATAAAACTAACCATTCAACACATCCACATAGTCGAGTCCATAATCATCCACTAATAAAACATTCATCATATAAATGCATTCCTATATAATATCTAATATTATATGCAAACATGTTTCAAATTTCTAGCAATTAAAATCGTCTAAACTAATTTAGACAAATGGATCGGAACAATTAAATAATTAATTAATCAAATTAATTAATTAATTTAATTAGCGGACTTATTTAATTAAAATCAAATTTCAATTAAATATCAAATTAGAGTCCAACTCTAATCCTACAAATATAAGGCGGGACTATTTAATTAAAATCAAATTTTAATTAAATGCCAAATTAGAGTCCAACTCTAATTCCAATAAAATTTTAGGGCAAAACAATTTAATTAAAATCAAATTTTAATTAAATGTCAAATTAAAGTTCAACTCTAATTATAATCAAATTAATACGGTTGAATTTAATTAAAATCAAATTTTAATTAAATACAAAATAAGAGTCAAACTCTAATTCAGAGATATTAGGGCGAACATATTTAATTAAAATCAAATCTTAATTACATACCATATTAGAGTCAAACTCTAATTTCAAGAAAAATTTAGGGTGAGACAATTTAATTAAAATCAAATTTCAATTAAATGTCATATTAGAGTCCAACTCTAATTTCAACAACATACGAGGGTGGATAATTTAATTAAAATCAAATTTTAATTAAATATTAAATTAAAGTCCAACTCTAATTTAAAATGAATTAACATTTTAATTTAGGATAAAACTCCTAAATAAAATAAAATTTTAATTTAGGGTCAAAATTTAATATTTAAATTAAAATCCAATTTTAACGAAAATATAAAAGTCGTTAATTTTTAAATAAAATTTTAAACGGGTCAATTTTGAAATTTTAGATCAAACCCATTTGAAATATAAGTTTAAAACCATTTTAATATTTAAATTCAAAACCCTTTTTGAAAATTGCAAACTGACCCAAAATTTAAAATTAATAGCGAGCCCTTCAATTAACTAAATTGCATGACAGACCCCTTATCTAATAATTGCACATTGACCCCTTTTTCCATTATTGCGGACGGGTCCCCAAAATTTCGGAAATTGCAGAGGAGGCCCCCGTCCCCAATCGAACCACCGCTTTCGAAACCTGTTGAAAACCCTAACCCAGAAATCGCCCCTTTTCCGGCGCCGCCCATAGAATAACGGTGGTGCACGGCGGCACCACCGATGATTTTGCAGCATCGCGCGGCGCTGCTGCAATACCCAGCAGCAGCGCCGCGCGCTGCTGCATCGTTCGCTGCTGCAACACGCAGCAGCGACCGTTGCTGCTGCAACACGCAGCAGCGACCTCGCTGCTGCGTCCAAGTCAGGCAGCGCGCTGCTGCCACCATTGTCCGGTGCCGTCGCCTCCATGGCGGCGGCGGCAGATCCAAATTTTTTTTATTTTTTTATTTTTTAATCAAAATTAATTTTCGTTTCCAAATCAAATTTAGAACCAGAAATCAATTTTCTTTAAAAGCTAGAAACGAGAAAAATAATAACAATCAACTTTCGATTGTTATATGATGCAAAACAATTTCTAACAAACACAAAGTAGGCTCTGATACCACTGTTGGGAATTTACTTAACATGCACAGCGGAAATTAAACAATTTTCAATTCCCAAACGAGGATCTGCAATGTGTTTAGATAGGAACTGTGATGAGAATGATACCTTTGATGAATTCCACAAACTCTTTTGCTTTTTCTTGAACTCCAATTATCACGATCTACAATCCAAGCTGTCCAATTGTCCAGCCTCCAATGGTGATCCACACAGAGAATAAGAATGAAGGCTAGGGTTTCTTTTCTTGTGCTAGCAAGAATAATAAAATTCTCTACAGTTTTTCAAACCCTAACAGCTTATTAATATAAGTCCAGATGGGCTCGGCCCATCTATTAAACTTAGACCGGTCCAAGATTTAATTAATCAAATTAATTAAATCTGATCCATGAATTAATTAATCCAATTAATTAATTCGGGCCTATTAATAAACAACCCAATTAATTAATTATCCAACACTTGTCAATTAATTAATTGGTAAATCTCATTCTTCTGATTCTCTTTTGTGTGTGACCCATTAGGTTCCCGATCACGATGCCGAACGACGTGAATTATTATTTTGATCTAATCAAAATCAATAAATTAAAACGCCCCTTTTAATTTATCACTAATTCATTTTCGTTGTCCCAGATTGACATCTAGCAATGTATCAGGGCAATACATGTGACGGGAAATATCACGTAGCATGACAAAACCAAACTTGTTCGTTTACCGTGAAACTATAATCCTTTCGTCAATATGATCCGATCAATTATGAGATATGGATATGTGTCAATCTCAATTATCGATCATATCTTTTATCCCACTGTTAAGTCAATGTACGTCGAAAACTCTTTTCCGACTTATGAGTTCACCTTGGCCAAGGATTTCATTATCAACTTAACTGGATAAAATGTAGATCATAATCTCTTACTATCTAAGAGTGACAAATCCTCTATTGATCATTCACAACCTTCATATGATTCTTGACATACCCGAACGATGCTGTATTAGCGACCCTTGACAGAGCAACATCTAACATCACCAAAGTATGACTGCCCTCATATAGGGTACTATGATGACATCAAGTCAAAGGACCAATTCCACTACCGAACGTTAGAGATTAACCACTAACACTTAGATAGTTATCCATGTGGAATCTCTCAGCGGGTCTCCAATGTTTTGTTCTATAACAAAACATCCACGTGTTCATTCAAGTGTCACCACACTTTAGCTTGTGAGATCAGCTACTTACTTTACAAGTAAGAATACCACATGCGATAGTCTATCCGTAATAACGATATCCGTATCTCGTTATTACCTCGACCACGGACGATTTAAGATTCACTCATATGTAATTTGTATCTCACAATCACAACTCCTTGTGATTAACAAATCACCAAGACTTGAATCTACGGATTCTATCATTTAATTTATTAGAATATTAATTCAATTAAAT
Organism: Fraxinus americana; assembly: GCA_035079005.1. Taxonomy (NCBI): domain Eukaryota; kingdom Viridiplantae; phylum Streptophyta; class Magnoliopsida; order Lamiales; family Oleaceae; genus Fraxinus; species Fraxinus americana. The sequence continues at coordinate 19,636 of JAVHZT010000225.1, read as the reverse complement.
AATAGATATTGCCATATATATGCATTGATTATATATATTCAAAGTGTTTATGTCCAAAGTTGATTGGACCTAGGGCATAACACTTACAACTTGGTAATCGCACCCAAACCGGAATTTTTGAAAAATCCACCTCGTTGAAATCTGGAGTCCAGTGAAAAATGTTATAGAGAACGCCTTCGATCTCTTTACCCTCCCTAGTCATAGCCGTTATGAAATCTTCCTCGTTGGTTAGTCGAACTAGCACGTTCCTTGCTTTCATCAATTGTCCCACAATCGGCATGGATTTCAATCCCCATCGAGTTTTAATGAAACCACGAATAATATCCAGCGAAGGTCACCTACGTAAAAATTTCAGCACAATTGAAAAAGTGAAATTAATGGAGTTGCAATATATACGTAGAACTTTTAGCTATTATGGACCTTGCTGCTGTGATGGAAAATGCATAGAATCATAGGAATTGATACACAAATACAAAAACATATTTACATAAATTATTGGCAAAATACAGCAGACTCATATAGCTTAATAAGATGAATTCATCTTACATAGATACACAAAACGCATGCAACCACCTAAAGATTACTCGTAAATGAATCATTGAAAGAATGCTCTTAATATCAAATGATGTTGTAGTGTTCCGATCCAACATGCAAAGGGAAAGCCGAGAAATTAGGAGATTATACTCGCTCAAATTTTCAGCAAGCCGCATTGTGATTGAACTTTTTAAATCGTAAAGTTGGAAAAAAAAAAGTATCATGTGATAAATGCAGTATATAATGTCCCGATAGCCATGGTCTATTTAACTGAAATTTTAAAAATTGAGTTAAGTATTGATTTGAACAACAAACATGATAAAATACTAGGTGCAGCAACGTGCAATGCACGTTTGCTTAGTTTATATTTAGTAGTTTTGTTTAAGAATTAATTTGTTATCAATAGAAATGTAATTACACATTGTGATTTATTAAAAAAAGAGCATTAATAGAATCTATAGCATCATCCTGTATTTAAACATCGCTCATAATTTTATGAAAGTTGTTTGAGATAATTTTGATTCTAAGATAACGATTCAACATTTTCATTATCTTGCACTACTTCAATAGAGAGGATATTAAACTGCCTATATTTTTTCTCCTTTAGTTTCTCTGGATCTACATAAACTTGAATCTTCCAAATTTCTTTTGATAATTTCTTTGCAACGCTTTTAACATATGGTCGATTTTCCTACAAAATAAATTTTGAATATATTTACATAATTAATAAAAAATCCAATTATTTTTAAATAACTCATTATAATAAAAATCGAGTTTTGAAGAAAAATTTAAGAAATACATTTCTAGCATGTCCCATCAATTTAATTATTGAACAACCAAGTGCATGTTCTGCTACTTCACCAAACATAGTAGCAGCTAGTTTCCTAGTATTATTGTCCAGTTGAAGATATCCCCTAGCACTTTAAATGCGTTGAATATATTAATTTTAATTTTAATAGTGTTAAATTCTAAATTAAATCAGACATCAATTTTAAATTAAAATTGTAAGATATATACCGTGATTTGTAGATCCATTTGCTTTTGCAATATATACAAACGAAGCTTTCATTGTATTTATATCCAGTTTCTTTATTACAGTCAACGCATGACATGTAATAAAATACTTGGACAAACTCAATTACATTTATCTTCGCCCATATCCAGAATTTTGCTTTCTACATTAAATCATAATCAATTTTTACAATGAATGTTAGTGTAAAGACAAAAAAATGTATAAATTTGTGTTTCGTACTATTATATTATATCAAATTTTGCACTTAATCATGAACATTTTGTACATAATAAAATAATAGATAACATTACATTACAATACAAAACTAAATAAATAAATATTTTTTTTCATTAAGTTCAATGTACCTTACCAAATAAATTATTAGCATTTTTAAACTGATAATTTCTACGTCCATTTTGTTTTTTTAGTTTAATTTTTTTCTAGTGACTAAAATGTAGTAGTACAAAGTATTTTGCATTTCCCATTTATTTATTATTAGATAATGAAATTCCAACAGACACAACATCAATTGCCACAAACGGTGGCTTAATTGCTATTTAATGGAAACAATAAAACTAACGGTGAAAAAAGATTTTCCATTAAAACAACCAATTCCGTTAGATTTTCCGTTAAAACGAGAATTTCCATTTCATAGGCACTATATATATAGTAGGTGCAAGCAACGTGCAATGCACATTTGCCTAATTTATATTTAATAGTTTTGTTTAAGAATTAATTTGTTATTAATAAAGATGTAATTTTTTTTGTTAATTAAATAATTAATGATGTAATGTTTATGTAATTGATAAATAATTAGATGTGTGGTTTTGATATTGTGACGTAGGTTGGTGGGATCGAAAAAAATAAGCAAAAGCTGACAAATTTGGAGAAATGGCTAAATTGTAAGGGATTCAAAGTTCGGGGACTAAAATGTAAATATTTAAAAGCTGTGCTGAACCTCACGATGAAGATTTGAGAGTGCTCGGAGTCAATTGGATAAAGGAAGACGTCAATGGAATCAAATTTAGGCAAAAGATGATCACAAATCAATTTCCAACCGAAAAGTTATGCTTCCGTGTTTTAGTCTCATACTGAAACCTATTTTTGGCATAGAAAGTGATCGAATTGGAGAATGATGTCTGAATCAAAGTTGTAGTCAGATGAGTTAGCTTTTCAACGCATTTTGAATCGCCTCAGTCGGATATTGGAATACAAAATTATGATAAAAACAATAAATGAAGATGCAGCTGCCTGTTTAAAATAAGAAATTCCGTTAATTTTTCCGTTAAAAACAAGAAATTCCGTTACATAGCCACTTTTAATATATAGAAGATATTAATGGCGAAAATTAGGGCATCTACTTAGTATTATTTAGAAAATTGATATATATTATATTTTCTTAATTAAAATTACTTATCAGCCTATTAAATATATTGATTTTTATTGAAAAATATAACTTTTAAATATGAAAATTACCATATTAATTAAAATTATTAACGGTAATTTTAATTTACTACACACAATACTTCATTTTCTAGTCTACCATACATTATATTGCACTGTATTCTCTATTTTCTTCACCAAGATTGAAAAAAGGATTAGGTTAACCAAACAAAAGATTATAAAACAGACATTCTTCTTTCTTTCCAAACTTTTCTCCTCAAAGTCTCAGTGATGATTCTTAACATTATGCAATATAAAACCAAAACAACACTGCAAACCAAAACAGACCCTAAAAACAGACCCTTAGCCATTGATGAATATTTCGAGCTCAATTCGGTATACGAGGTTTAATTCTGTATTATTTGATCATCGGCAGGTGGGTTTTTATATATGTATGGAACTGATCAATCTTTGAATGAAAATGGATGGTTGATTAATTGTAGGAAGAAAATACACACACATATATTATATTGAATTAAGAATCAAAATCATCTTATTTGTTATCGAATATGATACTATTTTATATCGTGAGACTTCTTTTTCTTTTTTTTTTTACTATTTGAGAGTCGGGTTTCTTGTCTATTGTACTCTGATATATTGTAATATCATGAAACGAAATAAGATGGTGAAGCTCATAATAATAATGAAGATAAATTCTTGAGGTCGATCAAAACATCTCGTGAAACTCATATATATATATATATATATATATATATATATATATATATATATATATATATATATATATATATAGGTCAACATAACACAAAAACATTTAACTCGACGTGTGACATGTATACACACGTTCTTAGCCCATGCCATAGAAGGTCGAGCTATAAAGTTTTATGACTGCTAAAGGCAAACCACTAAGGTTCTTGATCCAGTCGAACTATAGAGTGATGCCAGCCTCAAGCAGGGTTAGCGAGCTCAACTCAATCAGAGATAGACGTTAACAAAATACCACATGATTATTATGTCTTGTGAGCAAATGATATCTCCAAACTAGTAAACATATAAACACATCGAGTGTTGGACAGGGCCTGCCAGGTCTGAGTGGCTCGACCCATTTTTACACCCCTAGTTATGTTTATATACCTGATGTTCAGATAGCGAGAAATGGGCTTCACATTGAATTTGTAAAATAGTATATTTCTGGACATTGAATTTGTATAATTGATGATAGAAATACTTGACATCCATACAATTTCTCACTTCCATTTCATGCCTTAATATAGGACAGATCAAGAACAAGGAAAATTGGTATTTATCTAGCTCCTTGATAAGTGCGTTTTATACACTTATTTATGCCACAAAATATGGATAATTATTGGCAAGAATATTGGAATATGAATTAATTCTATATAAATTATATTTTGTAGAATAACATTGATGAACATGGTGGAATTGAGGAAAAAGAAGCGAAAATGACTAAAATGAAAAAAAACTAAAGTTAGGGACCAAAGTGAAAATAGCCAAAAGATGACCCGGAAGAAGAAACGAAGAAATGAAGAGAGTCGAACACCATTTAGCAAAGGAATGAAGTGTTGGAAGAAGAAGAAATGAGAAAAGAGATCACGAAACGAGAAAACCATGTTCGGGGACCAAAATGCAAAGAATGGAAGTTTGCTTGAACAATGTGGTCGCATAGTTCTTCTTACATGGGATCTCATGGTTAGCTTCAGCAAATCTCAGGAGTGCATTCCATTGTTCTATGTGGTCGCATGGCAATGTATTATGTGGTCGCATAGTACAGTTCGGGCGAAAAAAAATTGGTTTTCCTTATTTTAATAAAACTCTTGTGGAAACGAATTTTATGACGTCCTTTAAAAAGCTAGAACGGTCCAGAATGGAGGAGAACATATTTTTAAGAGATTTTGAAACATAGAAGGAGCGAAGAACGCGAAGATTGATTCCAAGAACACGAAGATTCAATTCAAGATTTATCGATTCTTCAATATTTCTTTTGTTTTCTTCTTCATAACATGTTAGACTAGTTTTCTTTGTATTAGAAGAACAATGAACCGTGTAATATGAGTTTTTAATCTTTAGTTTTATATATTTGATATTGAAACACGTTTTTGGATAATGAACAATTTATATGATTTTCTTTTCTCCGTACTTATTGTACACGTTAGTTGTGTGAATTTGGTGACTTATTTTATACATTTGAAAGAAGAAAAATATGTTTTGACATATATAAATTGTCATAGGATCCAATAGGGAATAAAAATATATCGTTATGCCTTATGTGAATTTTTAAGTGTTCATAAAAATTTATGCACTTTTATATGTTCTCATCCATCATAGAAATATAGTTGAGTCATATATAAAAGTAGTTTTAATATTACTCGAGAGAGATTGTTAAATAAAGTAGGAACATTAATTCATCAAATTCAATCGTGTTGTCAACGTGTAAAATTAGAGTTAAAACTGATTATTGCATGAAAATTCGGGATTCTAGTACGTTTGTCATTTATTAAACCCTTCACATTATTCTTGTTTCAGTTAAGATCGTGATAATTAAAATTGAAGTAAATCAATCTATGGGTGTGTTTGTCTCTCATTATTGGGAGAAAAATAGAATAATGAATAGTATTTTTTGGAGAATGCGTAGTTGAAAAGTAAAGTAATTTTATTGGTTTGTGTGTAGAATATTTTATTGAGTGAGTGTGTGGTGGAGAATCTTACTGTAGCAAACAATTTTTTGAAATAATGGTAGACAAATAGGGGCTATGTGAGACGATACTTTAATTCAAAATCTATTTTATTACTTGTTAACGAACAGTAAACATGCGGTGATTTTAATTCGAATTATATTTTCGTGAACACTCATTTCAGTTGTGTTTGTTATTCATCGTGAACATTTTTCTTGTCAAGCCACAGGCAAGAGCTTGATTAGGAATTTTCTCGACGTGTTGGACCCCTTCTGCAAAAATAACTCCCATTCCCATATGCAAATGGGGTTCTATATGACAATGAAAAGCCCATACTCCTGGATTATCTGCCACAAATCTTAATGCTGTCCATCCGTAAGGGAAAATTACTGCAGTATTCCTCAATGGTGGATTCTTCAAGTTGAACTTTGTCTCTTCCTTCTCAGTAAATCGTCCTTCTCCATACCCCAGCACCCAAAAATCGTGTCCATGCAAATGCCAAGGGTGTATTTCACTATTATTAGGCTTCAGCATGTTGGCATTCTGCAGTATAACGTCCACAGTAGTGTTGAACTTCAGCATGTAAACTCGACTTCCATACGTGGAATTCTGATTCAGGGCAGGCTTCATCACATCATAGTCGTTCCTAAAACGATCCGGTGGGGTTTTACTATCAAATGCTTTGTTTAGATTGTATCGGATCGAGGCTAAGTACGGAGTTGATGGAAGGACTAATGAAATGTTATTGATTGCCCACTTCGTGTATCCATCAATAAGATTTTGTGTGTTGAGTAGAATAATTCTTCTGTCATGTTTAGCTGGTGGCTTAGGGGAACCCTTAAGGGCAAGAATCTTGTTAGAAAATGCCCTGCTGTAGTCATAATCATCCCACTGGGGCGCTACTGGTGGCGGTGATGGGGGCAGCTGGGACGCGGTGGTGGGATGGTAGTTCAGTATGGTGAGGCCTTGAGGAGTCTTGGGTTCTCTTCCTCTTACACTGACTGAAATCCAGTAATTTTTGGAGGGTTCTTGATCAGTGGTGAAAAGGACTGAATAGCTCTCACCAGAGTATATGTCCAAATTGTCTACTCTAAATGGTTGGACATAATTTCCATCAGCTTCAGCCACAACCATCTTGTGATTCTGTAGACAAATAACAAAATGGGAATCAATTTTCCACAAGAGACTCAATTTTTTTCTGTACTTCTTTAACTTGCTTCCAAAAAAGTAACTTCAAGCCTAACCAAAAACGCTCCAAGCAATGTTTACAACAAATTGGAAGTCGGGTATAACGATCAATTTTTTTGCACTTGTTTTATAAAGATTGCATCGCTTTTATGAATAAGTGACTTTCTTTAAAATTACGCAAACATGTCCAAACCAGCTAAATCTTGTTTCCCTTATAATATCTCTTCTCAGTGTAATGTATTAAGCTAAACTATAAGGAATTAATGAATATTGAAATAGAAGGTAAATAAATTATCCAATGCCGAAGTATGAACAATTTGGGACCTAACAAGACAATACCAATTTTGACCCCATAATCAATGTTGATTTTTTCTTTTTTTTACAAACTGATGGGATTGATTTAATCCAACATAAAATCATGTGGTATGTATCATGATGGTGGGATATAATGACATTTTTCCATCTCTCCTTTTGTTTTTGAAAAATTAATTATGATAATGATTATTTCTAAAAGAAACAACTCAACATGGTTGGCTTTTCTTAAAAAGAAATTCCAGCCTTGCACATAATGCATTTGTCAATTCCTCTTTTCAGGCATATGAAAATGATACATAAATTGATCTCACTGTCTAAGATGTCATTCCTTTTAACTTTTTTTTCTCCACCATAAAGATTCATCCACATCCATGAAACACTGACACTGACACGTGTGTTAATTTTTCTTGTCGAAATATTTTAAATATGAGCATCTATTTGTTATTTAATAATAATTTTAAGTTAAAAATATATAATATTTCTGATAAAGAAAACAAAATGACCATGTCAGAGTGTTTTAGGAGTGTTGATATTCGACACGTGTCAGACACAAATATACTACTTTAATTGAAGTATCTGTGTTACATGTTTTGAATGATCCAGCCTAGTCATATTTGTAAGGTTATTGGTGAGAATAAATTTTGAGTCGACTATATTAGGACAAGAAAAGAAAGATCTTAGAGTTAGGCCCTTTACCAATTAATACAATAGACTTCAAAAACCAGCTAAAATAGCTCTCACAAAGTGCGTGCACGAGAAATTCTTGCTCTTAGCTTAACGTTAACAATATTTTCACGTCATTTTATTCATTTCATGCTATATCCAATGGAATTATGGAAGGTCCAATGCAACTAATTATTTGTCAACTTACACAACATTTAAACTTTTTAAATTAAAATAATTTCAATTAGGTGTTAGGTGCTTCAAATAATTTTTTTACTCCAACAGGATCACATGAATCATAATTAAATGAATTATTCTAGTTGTACATCAAGAATTGTACATAAGGGTCTACACCCCCCTCACATGAGGAGTGGGACCCATTGAAATAATATTTTTTTATTCGAGCGGGTCCCACCCCCCATGTGAGAGGGGTGTAGACCCTTATGTATGGGGTGATGTACCCCTATCAATGCTCTAATTAAATTAATAAGAAATCTAAACAGTTTATGAACTCATGCCAAGTAATTAGTATGTGGACTGTTTGTAGAGATTCCACAGCTTCTCTGTAAAGTTTCAATTTTTTAAATCAAATATTCCTCTCTTTTTCTTTTCCCTTTTTTTCAAGAGTCTCTTTGTGCAATATTCTACTCAACTAATCTATTTTTTCACATGACAATGAAATTTATTAGTATCCTAACAACAAATTGAAAGGCCTTGACATGGAAAAGGGTTTCTTCCAAGTGTTGTATTCGTGAATTTAATCGAACGCGGTAATTTGTTACACTGGATTAGATAGAAATGGTGGTGTAAATTGTTCGGGCCACCAGGCCAAGAAGGTACCTCAAATGTTTACGCGAATTGGCCTAGACAAACACGGTTCACAACAAAACACGGGGGGAGACGAGCACGTGTCTGAACCCTAGTTAAACAGTGAAACCACTGGATAGAACTGAAAAAGATTAAAGAAGAGAGATATGTGATAGAATTGTTACCCCAATAGCCAAGTTGAGTGAAGCCATAGAGGTGGAACTGGCTATTCTCAGTCTGTAGGTCTTGTTTGGGTGGACGTGGAGGATTTTTGGTGCAAACTGTTCATTGCCTCTTAACTTGCACTGGCTGACTGAGGAATTGCTAAAATGAGCTGCCAGAGAACAATTATATTGCCCCCTCCCATTGATCAGCAAGGTCTAGGTAAAACAACAAGGCACAAAGTTCCACCATTTACCATAAGATTCAACCCAAAAAATAAAAAATAAAAATTCAAGAATTCATGAAATTGATGAAGAAAATATTGAAATTGTGGTTGGTCATTAACATAGTACTTTTTCGTATTTTCTAAAATTTCTCACTCGAAAGTGTGCATTAAGTCGCGGCATGAGGTATTAACTTGACAAATAAGTCGCAAGGGTATGAAAGTTGATAAATTACGAGTTAAGTGAGTTATTTTCCGTTCTCTCTTTTCTACACATTCATGACAGTTCTAGCCTACAAAAGATGAAATATGACAAAGAAGTAATAAAAGAATTTTACGGCCCCATATGTACAAAATAACGCATGAAATTTCACTACTAACTCAAACCTACAGAAAAGTTAATATGATTATATTTTAATCACATGTGCTTAGTCTTTAAAAGCAATTATTTCAAGTGTGGCACTACAAAGGAAAAAATATAATGAAAATTTAAATAATATCGCCGTGTTTTCAATTTTGGACCCATAGAAATTAGATACTATCGAGTAGAGTCATAGATTATAGGCCCTTAAAATGATCTACAAAGACCAATTTTAGCATAAATAATTAAAGAGGATAAAGAAATTAAAATCTTGTCGATTATACTGTCTGAAAACGAGTAAAACGTTTTACTAAAGATGGGAGAAGCGTCTTTGTTACCTGGGGTTCACCAATCCATCTCATGGGGTTGGATGAAAGATCAACTTCTTGTTCATGAGAGCTTTTGTGCCACCAATCACTTAGTAATAAATTAAACTCTCCATCATATTGAAATGGTTCTTTTTCCCCCTCTGCCCCTTCCACTATTAGTGAGCCATACAACCCTGCTGATCTTTGCATTCCATAGTGCCCATGATAAAAGTATGTGCCCGCCTACACCATAACAATTAAAATCTTGTTCGCTGTATTATCATGCCCGCCCTTAATATAATGTGTGGTAGTCATGATAAAAAGTAGGAAAAAAGTGAATTTTTTTATTTTTTTTTTATTGAATTTACCTTGTCAACCTTAAACCTGTAGACAAATGTTTCTCCAGGATTGATGGCACACTGTGAGATGGATGCAGTGCCATCTGCCCATGGTGTTCCAATCTAAAAACCAGAAAGTAGTATCAAACTTGGGTGAAGAAAGAGGATTGACGAAACCGATTCTAAATTTATTGAAAATAAGACATAGCTTTTGACATGACTGTAACATGAACCCTTCATGCAATAGATGTGCAAGTATATATATGGCACAAATTCACACAATAATTTACCTGTCTGATTCCATGCCAGTGAATGACAACTCCTTCAGTGTGAAGCTTGTTGGTGAGTTCAACATGTATCGTGTCGCCTGCTCGAGCCCGAATAGTCGGGCCCGGAAATTGGCCATTGATGCCCATAACAATATGCTCCACACCATCTGGAGACCAATGCATATACTCCACATCCCATTTAAAGTGCCTGCTCTTAACCCCCACAGCTGACTGAATAAAACTTGAAAAAACACAACAATATAGAAAAATAAAAGTAGCCCTTCGTAAGTATTGATCATTCAAGAAACCCATACTTAATTTCTAGTTTTAGGGTTGCAAATATTTGAAAGAAACGAGTGTAACCAAATCAATGCTTTCAAAGAAGACGATATTTGCTTACAGTCCCATAAGAGACACCCCAGTAGAGGAGTGGTTGAAGATATATATACCTGTCATTCACTTATAGTGCATGGTGACATACTGACATGGTCAATTTTTGTGAATAATGGCGTGATCTTTACGCGTCAACTTAAGAAAAATTTAAAATGAATAATTGCATAATATTCTTTTTCTGCTCATTTCTTGAATTATTAAAGCTTGAAAAGGCATGCATAAAAAGTAAAATTAATCCCCACACGGTTTGTTACTTTTTTGCACGGTACACTTTTTGACGAGGACAAAGTTCCACGTCCAAGTCATTGGTTTCAGACAATACTGGATTCCTACATAGCCACGTAATTAAAATTACTTATTTTAGCTACAATGATTAAATAATTAATTAACTATAAAAACATTTCCGTCAATTATTTCACAAATTCCGTGGCTGATTCTACTATGGCTTGTTAGGAATATTGGGTCTAATTCCACCTAATAAAACCGACTTAATATGGGAGGATTGCCCTCACCTTATTAAGTGGATCATTTATATTTTCCCAAACAATGTGGGATCTAATACGCCCTCTCACGCACAGCGTGGACCATGCCAAACAACTTTGAACAAATCGATATTGGGTGGCACCCAACATTACATAATTGTGCATAACTCTGATATCATGTTGGGAATATTGGGCCTAACTCCACCTAATAAAACCGGCTTATTAGGGGAGGATTGCCCTCACCTTATTAAGTGGATCATTTATATTTTTTCAAGTAATGTGGAATTCTAATATGGCTTTTGGTTGCTTAGTGATTTTTACTTGCTTTTAATTTCATGTTCTTAACTTATTGTGAACCTAGGTAATCGTTCCTATTGTAAGACACATTGTTTCGAATAAAAAATATTATTGAGATTTATTCTCAATTTTATCAAAACAATAGGGTTGTGTAGCCCTTGATTTTCTTTCTATTTCAACATCGTAAATGAAATAAATAAATAAAATTGATACAAAGGTCAAATTGGACAAAATAAGTTGAAACACAAGTTTGATTTGAATACTGGCAAAATAAGAAATAAGTGCTTGTTGATATTTCACCAAGTCATTCCTTCTAGATTAGAACCTGTTGAGCTGAATTTTTTGTATTTGAGCAGTCTTTCTATTGACCATTAAATGTGAATTTCTTGGAAGGGAAGACAGAATTCTGCGGATCGATGAAATTTTGTTCTTGGAATTGTATTGCAATCCTATATGTTTCAAGGAAGTACTCGTAAAAGTTTGTGGAATATTTGCTTTGAAATACAATTTGAATATTTTTTTTCCTTCTAAATATGATGGCATAAGGCTTTGATGAAACTGCTACGTAGAATGGAAGGTCACCAAGGCGATTTCCGAGCTCAGTAAACACCCAATCAATCAACACCACTATGAAGAACCGATCCAAAACTTTCAAATAATCTCTACTTCGGTTGCCAACAAAGAACATAGGATGGTAGTGTGTTTAGCAGCCATGAAGGCCGAGAACAGAGGAGAAAAGTGGAAGGCTCGTTTTTTCTCAAAGCATATAACACACATTAACACAAGGTAAAAACAACGAAAAACAGTATATGTATTTAACCTTGGGAAAAATTCATAAATAAGGTGTTTAGTTTACACCAATTCAAAAATCATGTTTATAGTTTGAAAATTCAAAAATCAGATTTTTTTTTTTTTTAAATTCTAATATAATATAATATAATAAACCCACCACACATGCACTACTCCTACCGCTCCGGAGATTATTCCGGCAATCATTCTGACCACCACTCTTCTCCGACGAACATTTCGGCGATCACTCTTCTTCGGCGACTATTCCGGCAATCATTCCGATCACAAATTTATAATTTAATTAGTCACATATTATTTTTCAGTCACAAATAATAATTTTTATACGTTACAGATTACTTTACGGTCACAGTTCAAAAATTTTATAGATCACATTTAATTCGTTGGTCACAGATTTTAAAATTAGTTGATCACAAATCAAAATGTATAGGTCACACGGTCACATATTTCCAAATTAGTTGGTCACAGATTTTTTACGGTCACATATTATATAATTTTTAGGTCACAGATAACAAATGGTTGGTCACGGATAATATTTTCAGTCACGGATTACCTAATTTTAAGGTCACAGATTATATTTTTGGTCACAGAAAACCAAAATCATCAAATCCACCACCACCACCTCTGCACTATCGCCACGACCACTACCACCGCCTCACGACAACCATCACGACCAACATCACCACCACCAAAAACAACCAGATCTGACACCATAGTTACAACCCCAGAATCGTCGCCGCACAAAACACCACCACCACCCGCAGCCAACTTCACAACGACCAACACCCAACCGCCACTAACACTGTCTCCAATCTGACACTTACAAACATAAACAAAAAAAAAAAAAAACCAAAAATCCGGCACCGCTACCACAACTAGCATCAACACCTCCACCACACCTCAACGCAACACCACTACCACACACCCACAGTACACACACCCAACCGCCACTTTACCGCCACACAACCTTAGAGCGATTGCCTGCGATTGCCGTCACGACTGATGGGCGATTTCCGTCGCGACTGATGGCTGATGAGCGATTGCCGTCTCAGCAACCTCGATACTGAAGTGTCACAGGCCGATGCAACACCTTCGTCCGGCCGGCCACTACAGTGCCGCTTCAGGGAGTGATGAGAGACGAGAGAAACGGAGTGGAGAATTAGTGAATTAGGGTTGTGAATTAGGGCTTTTATTTACCTGATTTTTGAACAAATAAACATTAGACCCGAATTTTAAAAGCAATATTTAAACCCCCTGATTTTTTATAATTTCCCTTTAACCATTGCGGTAAAAGTCATTCGAGAGTAATAATGGGCCAAACCCAATTCAGGTAAGTGGGTTAAATATAGCACTCAGGTGGGCCATCACCTAAAAGCTGTCTAAGAGGTAGAGAAGTGGACTATGAGCAGCATTAAATAAAGAGAAAAAAATCATATATAAGAGATTAAGTATGACATGTTTCAAAACTAAGAAATTAAGGTTTAAAATTTCAAAGTTGGGTGTTTTTTAAAATTTTATTTATAAACTAATTAATTAAACATATATTTTATTAATTAAATATATTAAGGTCACAATTCTATAAATTTGGTCACAAGTTATTTCTCGATCAAAATAAAAAAAAATTTATAAATCATGAATTGTTTCATGATCACAAATCGAAAATTTTATAAGTCACAATTTATTTATTGATCACAAATTTATCAAATTGATAGGTCACATATTATTCATAGGTCACAATCACAAATTTTATGAGTCAACTTATTTTATAGTCACAAAATATCTAATTAATTAGACACAAATTAATTTTTGATCACAACTTAATAAATTAATTGGTTACGTATTATGGTGACAATTAGGTATTTATAGGTCACAATTTATTTATTGATCATATATTATCAAATTAATTGGTCATAAATTATTTTTCGATTACAAATTTAAAAAATTTATAAGTCATAATTTATTTATCGGTGACAAATTATAAATTTTATAGATCATAATTTATTTCATGATCACAAGTTAGAACTTATTTTACAGTTACAAATTATTAAATTATTTGGTCACATTTGACCAAATTTTAAATCACAATTCAAATTTAGTCATAATCATATATTCTTCTAGATCACATATTATTTATTGGTCACATATGTCTCTTTTTCATTGTATTTGGTTGTCAATCAAAATGGTTAGAGCTTGGTACAATAAATTAGTGTAGATTAATCAAAATTTAGTACAAGATGCTGAAGTAATTACAAATAAGTGTAGAATTAATGGAGTTCCCTTACATATTTCTTGTAGCATAGAGATGTTGAATAGGCTATGTACTTCACTCTCTACACACAGAAATTTTGCCTTGATCCCCACTTCTTGAAATTCATTTTTTATGAAATTAATTTCCAACCACACATTTTATGCTATCCAAAATTTTTATCAAATTGTCAACCATACATTTTATTAACTTTTATCAAAATTTATTAAAAATATATTTATTTATTTTTATCAAAATCAAACAGGGGCTAATTTGAACTCAAATTCTTAGTGTACATCTTTATATTTTTCCATGTAATTTCACTCGACCTCTAGTATTATTACTCGTCTATAAAGCCAAGACCACACACAATATGAGAAACAAGAATAATCAAATTGACTGAAAATAAATTACAGAAAAATAAAAGAATACCAAAGAATTATTTCGACCTTAGCCCGGAGGTTTGATAACCACATCTAACACCCACATCCCCCGTTGAGCATCCAAGAAAAGAATTATGCTCAATCGCACTAAAACAGCCCAAAATGGCATCAAAATTATAAATGTTCAGATTAATGAAGCAACGGGCTCATCTCTCAAAATACAGCAATAGATCTACAAAGCATTCACCAAGAATCACCAAATAACCCTTCAAACAACACCATAAAAATACAACAGAGAAATCACTCAGATCCTCACAACATTCACTCAGAATAATATACAAAGAAAGTTACTCTACCACTCGCAACACTTAAAATCAGAGATTTTAAGTGAATCCTACGAGGCAGTAAACCCTAGCCCTATTTCTCTCTTTCTATCTCAAAAACACCGGAGCCCAAAAGTGTCCAGAAGAACCAAATGAACTGTCTGCACACCAAGAGCCATCAAGCCCAAGTAAAATAATGCAAATGACATCCAACGGTCAAAAACAGAACACGTGTCAAGCTTCAGTCAAAATTGTTTTAATAATAGAAGTGTGTTTTACAAACACGTTTATTCCTCAAAAGCTGGGAGCACCAAAATAAAAGAGAATCCAGGTTTGAATCCAGCATCGTCCAATGGGCTTTTAAACCCTACATGTCAAACGAAGAGGACAGAGAAAATTAAAAGAGTATAATATGAGAAGTAATAATTTTCTCCTCTGAAATTTCTAAATAATTAAACATTAAAAAATTGTGATACACTAAAAAATTGCTAAAACAGTTACAATGTTTTTAGTGCCTATTTTTAGTGTTATTTATGTCATTGTCAAGAATGGGCTGGGTGCCTAGACCAATTGGGCTTCAGCTGGCAATTGACAGCATACTTACATTTCCAATAATATTTTGGTTTTAGAGAAAAGGAAAACATTTCCATCAAAAATTTACTCTACTTGATTTAGCTAAAAAAGTTAATAAAATTTTAAATTAATTTTAACCACGCACTTCATGGAACTCACAATTTTGATCAACTTTTCAATCAGACATTTGCACTGACATTTATCAAAATCTATTAAAAATATGATTTTTAGCTAAATCATACAAGAACTTACCATATAAATACAAGTATACAACGCATACGAATTCTTAGTTACAGCATTACATTCTCCTCCACGTTAACAAAATTTGCTCGGAATCGTCAAAAATTTCAACAAATATATCGATATTTACATAGAGCAGCCACATTCCACTCTTCTTCACATTCACAAACTGTCATAGTAGACAAACAACACATATCATAGTCCTCCATATTGATTATTATGTCACAGGTTGATCAGCATAAATGTTAAGCGTCTAATCCGTGTATGTGTTAGGTTTTTCTTGTTCGATCGATATCGTGTTAGAAATGTTACACAACTTGATAATAGAAATGATGAGGATCAGATAAGCGATAAGGAGACCAGAAAATTTTGGATTGATAAGATTGTCAAATTCAAATCAAATGATAAATACAAAGTTGTTAATTTGTTATTTGAAAGTTTTTATCTATTTTTTGTATAAACACTAGCTATAGAAATTTGTTGAGCTTATTTTATTATAAATATGAATAAATGTGTACTAGGTGTTCATGTCATATAATCATCAATCAATAATGCTATAATCAAGTCTTTTATTCATTTTTAAAATTCTTTTCATATTTTCTTCTTGGTATCAGAGCCATTGTAAACATTTGGCACGCTACAAGTCTTCTCTTCCACCATCACTTTGCTATTCGTAAATATTGACAACGTGTTTGCACACATCTCTCATTAATTCTCGTCCATCAAATACATCCCACCAAATCCAAACAAAACAGAAACAAAAAATTTCATACCAAAATTGACAAATGAATTCAAAAACGGATTAATCATTTCACCAATGAAGACCTTGTCCCCACCAAATACATCACATCAAATCCAAACAATACAAAAATAAAAAGGAAATTCATACCAAAATTAATAAATGAACTCATTGTCTGGTGAAAGTCCTCACATTCATGGTTGGATCATCACAATAGATTTGGACAACCCATACAGTATGGGTAGCACTTGAAATGCTGAGATACACATGTGACATATCTTCGCAAGAATGAAGATAAAAATCATTGCTCAATTTTACAAACCAAATCGTGCCTTCAGTCCCAGCACAGTTTGCGGGAGGATGTTAGAAACGTCATACAACTTGACAACAGAAATGATGAGGATCAAAGGAGCATTAAGGAGACCAGAAAATTTGGGAATGATAAGATTGTCAAGTCAAACCATAGGATAAATATAAAGTTGTTAATTTGTTATTTGATAGTTTTTATCTATTTTTTTGGATAAACATTAGTTATAGAGAGTTATTAAGTTTATTTTATTATAAATAGGAATAAATGTGTGATAGGTACTCATGACCTATGGCTATTAGTCAATAATGTTATAATCAAGTATTTTATTCATTTTTGAAGTTATTTTCGTATTTTCTTCTTCACATACTGTTTTGTGAGGGCTCGACCTCTCAAACACGAGTTTCCACGTTATCTCGGGGTGAAATTCTGCGGCCATCTTTTAATGTTTGAAGTTGTTCCAACTTTTCCAGAACCTCACTCATGGCTGGCCTATTTTTAGGGTCAGTGGAGAGACACCGTAATGCAAGAGAGGCTATAGCTTGTGCCTCCTTTTTAGAGTACTGACCTCCTAACCTTGAGTCCATAATTCTCAAGACTTTCCTGCTATCGTTGAGGAACGGTTTTGCCCAGTCCACCAAGGTTTCATCAGCACCTCCTGCATTCTCATCACCTGCTGCTCGTTTACCAGATAATAGCTCTAATAAAACGACTCCAAAGGTGTACACATCGTTCTTTGGAGTCAAGTGGCCTGTTCGATAGTTTTAGTTATGCAAAATATAAGACTAAGCAGTGTGTGAAAAGTAAAAAAGTACTCTAAAATGAGGAATTAAGTAAAAAAGTAACCTGTTGCAACATATTCTGGTGCAGCATAACCTATTGTACCTACAACTCTGGTTGATACATGAGTTCTATCTCCACTAGGACCTTCCCTTGCAAGGCCAAAGTCTGAAAGTTTTGCATTAAAGTCCTGCAAAAGTAAGATCATAAAAATGATATATAATACCAAACTTCAATTTTAACCACACATTTCATGGACCTACAATATTTATCAATTTTTCAGCCACGCATCTCATCAACTTTTATCAAAAGCTTCGTCAAACAACTTGTTAGAAAGTTTTATCATACCGAATCAAGTAGTATATTGGATGCCTTCAAGTCGCGATAGATTACATTGGCGTCTAAACTATGCAAGAAGGATAATCCTCTTGCAACATCAACTGCAATACGCATCCTTGTCGGCCATGCCATAAGTTGCCCTCCTTCTGCACAAAAAGTCGTACCCGTTACAAAATCTTTCTCCTGATTTTGTTATTAATTCATCTCCTTAAAAATTTGTGCGATTAGGACTATGTAGCAACATATGCATAATCATGGAAATCAGAAGTGTAGGTTATGGCCTAGTACATGAATCCAAACACATCAATCAGATGATATTTCTGTTCCAATTTTGCCTCCCAACCCCAATTCCATGTATAAATTAATAACGAACAATTGGTTGTTATATAAATGAAAAGCAATAATCCAAAGAAGAAAATTCCCTCACTTCTAAACAGATGATTTTCCAAGCTTCCTTTTGTCATGAACTCGTAGACTAAAAGCCGACTCTCAGATTCTGAGCAGTACCCAATTAACCTCACAAGATTTTCATGACGCAGAAGACCTAAGCAGTTCACTTCAGTCTGTCGATAACAGATCAAACAAAGTCAAGTCAATACTAGGCAAATATTAAGAGCATGTTTGTTTGTGATTTGCCGCACTTAGAAATAGGTCGAACTTACTTTGAGTTACTTATTTTGTCGAACATAATACTCAAGGTTAATTTTTTTACAAACAAAACTTATTTCCTGGAAGGTAAGTGTTAACTTATTTTTTGACCAAAGACAAACATGTTCTCAATATAGACAACAAGAAAGTTAATGATTTGCTTACTAGCCATTCCCGGTGACCTTGAAAACTTCCGGCCTTAAGTTTTTTGACGGCCACTATCATCCCGGTTCCTGGTCTGGTCGGGGCCAATGTGTGCTCGTCTAACCATCCTTTAAAGACGTATCCAAAGCCTCCCTCCCCGAGAAGACTATCAGTTCGAAAGTTCCTTGTGGCATTCTTGAGATCGTTGAACATAAAGGACTTGAGGTTGCTGGAGACACACTTTGATGCTATAAGTACTTTGCACAAGTTCCCTGAAAATGTTGGCTGGTTTATAGGATTCGAAAACTGATTTGTATTAGAAGGTGTAGCTTTACCATCTGAAAAATGAAATTCAAGTCAAGTGAATACAAGATTTTTCTTTCAAATTCACACATCAAAAGTTGTAAACATCTTAAACGTATTTACTACATAGTACTAGAAGGGGCTTTGACAGTAGAATATCTGTACATTGTGTTTTTATTTTTTAGTACCGTTCAATCCAACTTACCAAACATTATGTCAATATTTGAACTTTGTTCTAGAACCTTTTTTACAAATTAGCGTTTGTTTCCAACCATTAGGGAGTCGACTTTTCGGGAGACACAGAATTTTAACACAAGTTGTAAATGTTCCTTGTAACAATTTATCTCATGAAACAT
>JAVHZT010000224.1:0-100000 GCA_035079005.1 Fraxinus americana | reverse complement strand
GTATCTTGCTCAGACCAATAAATAGAGTTGAAGTTATAGTTAAAGCCGCTAGTAAAAAACCTAAATAACTAGTTATAGTAAGCATGAAGGAGCTAAATCAAATATGTTATTTTTATACATATGTTTAGAAAACATTTACCTAAATTTCTATTTTTGTAAAATAGGAGGATACGCAAAAATACCAATTGAAAGAATAAGTTCAATTGAAAGTTTTTGATTCATCTATCATTATACATGGCACGAACAAAGATAAAGTGACAGGCGCATATAAAACGAAATTGATTCATCATTTGTAACATTTATCCATCTCGCGATTCCTATCAACCGATTCATTGAGCATAAACTAATAATACGAACTGGATTGTGTAACTTCACTCAAAAATGAAACTCTTTTTGAATTTTTATTTGTGAATAAAATTATTATGTTATTATGGAACACAATTCAAAAATCATTTTGTTTTGATCATTTCTTCGATTTTTGAATTGTATCGAATTCATTTTCTATTTTAGAGTGAACAGTGACCTTATAAAACTTTTTTTTGACCTTAATTAAGTTTAATTCATTAAATTCAGTAATAGGTTCATTCCCATAATATCTTGAATGAATGCCAAGAAAAAAGGTATCACATGGATCACTAGAAAAAAAATCTTTTTTTTTTGTCCAACTAGATTCTAAAACTAGTAATTTATATTATCGTTTTTAGTTTTTACAATTTTGCTTTCCATATTTTTAAATAAAGCCTCATCCTTGTAGCTAGATCAAGATTTGTATCCCGATCCAATACAACAATGCATCACAACTATGGATTCCAATTATTTTATTCTTTCTTCACTTTCTTTCATCGAATACGCTCTACTACTCTTCTTTGTTTCTTGACGATTAACTTTAAAAGGATTCCAACAAAAAAAAACTGCTTCTACAACTACGAAAAGGAAATTTCTAGATCTCGCGCATCTACTTAAATTGTGGGAATATGATAATCTCTTTCATTGTAAGAATTTTCTATTAATAAAGAGCATCATTTTACATCAACGGGTAAAGGAAAGGAAGAAAGAAATTATTTAGCACTTCCTTTCGATTCGATACTGATTCAAATTTCGTTGCTGTGTCAGAAGAAGGATAGTTATACTGATTTGGTATACTCTAAAGACGCCCTCGGTACAATATTGACGATCCTACAAGGATGAAATTTCGATGGCTTGCCTTTTCTTGATCTCATCTTTTACGGAATCGATCCCCTTTGGTACAAGAATATGTGGAGTGAGCATGTGCGGAAGCACGGGAGAACGTTCTTTTCTTGATATTATTACCGTATTCGATCTTTGGGTCATTCATAGCATTACTATACCTTCCCTATTCATTGCGGGTTGGTTATTCGTCAGTACCGTTTAGCTTACGATGTATTTGGAAGCCCTCGGCCAAACGAATATTTTACAGAGAGCCGACAAGGAATTCCATTAATAACTGGCCGTTTTGATCCTTTGGAACAACTCGATGAATTTAATAGATCGTTTTAGGAGGCCCTAATCTAATGATTATAAATCGAACCTATCCAATTTTTACAGTACGATGGTTGGCTGTTCACGGCCTAGCTGTACCTACCGTATTTTTTTTTGGGGTCAATATCAGCAATGCAGTTCATCCAACGATAAACCTAATCCGAATTATAGAGCTATGACACAATCAAACCCGAACGAACAAAATGTTGAATTGAATCGTACCAGTCTCTACTGGAGGTTATTACTCATTTTTGTACTTGCTATTTTATTTTCCAATTATTTCTTCAATTAGGAGAACGAAAGAAAATAAATAATAATTCTATGCATTCTCTTAGCCCATTCGGAAGGATCTCATCTCATAATTATCCATGACTGTTTATGTCTGTAGCATGACCACTTGATGAAATTGGAGGGAAGTAGAGTAAATGGCCGATACTACTGGAAGGATTCCTCTTTGGATAATAGGTACTGTAGTATTCTTGTGATTGGTTTAATAGGTATTTTCTTTTATGGTTCATATTCCGGATTGGGTTCATCCCTGTAGTAATCGGATGAATTGAGTTGTAGACATGAAAGCGTAAGAACTCAACGGGATTCCCTTCTTTGTTTGTCTGATTCGAGGGGAAAAGGCCCGTTGGGTTCTTAAGAATTAGAGTCTTTTTTTGTCTAAATGACAAATTGGATTTCTTTTTCTGCTGTTTCAAAAAACTTTTTCTGATGATGCTTTTGAAAAATGAACTTCATTGATTGATTCAGAACGCCTGTTACTTGACAGTATCTATGGGTCCTTTCCAAGTTAGAAGAAAGGCGGAATCACTCAACTTCCTGGATGATATATATTTTGGTCGACTAGATATCTATCGTACAAATACTTTCTATTACTCTATTTATTTGAGTATCTCAGCCAAATTAAAATTTTTTAGAAGTTCATTGTATTTAATCAATAAAATTCCCTCTTTTTTTTTTTTGTTTGTCCACTACTTATTATACGTAATAAATCGAAAAAGTTCTGATACATCTCGAAAAACCGAAACCAAGACTAGGAATTTTTGATGAAGAGGATCAAAAATCATTACTCTTTCGACACAAGAAAAGGAATTTTCTACACCCCTTGTGTCGAAGACTAGGAAGACGAATAATCCCTCCTTTCTTTATTTGCTCCCCGCTTACTTATGCTAATATCTAGTCCAATTTTATGACATTGAAATCTGGCAATAGTAACATAGGCGCACCACTTCAATTTGGCTAAAAAAAAACAAAGAAAGAGGGGGTAAAGTCAAATAAATAGTCTTCTTCAAAATAAATCTACCTATTATGACTTGGAATGCCGTACAAGGAATTCCGTAGAAAAAGAGTATAAACAAGAAAAAGGTTTTTCATAATTTCATTTTTTTTTATCATACAAAATCATAATCGACAACAAGAATTTGGTTCTTTTTACGAACTAGATGTCGATAAATCCGCGAGTCTAGAAATTCATTTCGGCCAATTGAACCTTCTCAAACTGTTTCTTTTTAAGAACCAAAAAGATTGTGCCAAAATAACAGATGCCAAGAAGAACAAAAGGCCTTGGATACGTAATGGATCTTGAAGTACTATTTCGGCATCTCCCTGACCAAATCCGCCCACATTAGGATTACTCGTTAATGGTTGATCAAATTGGATGGATTCACCCTCTGAAACAAGAAGTTTTGGTCCTGGAGGGTTATTATCAACCACTTGACGTCCATCCGATGGATCTGTTATGGATATTTCATATCCCCCCTTTTCTTTTCGTATGATCTTGCTTACTAGACCCGCTGCTGTAGCATTATAAAGTGTATTGTTACTCTTGCTTCCGTCAGGATAAATCTGACCCCTTCCCCTGTTCCCGCCTACGTATATAGGATATTTTAAGAAGTGGACATCTTTCTTAGTAGCAGGGTCGGGGGAAAGAATAGGAAAGGTGATTTCACTATATTTCTGACCAGGCACAGGCCCTATCACAAGAATATTTTTTTTATTGGGGCGATAGCTCTGAAAAGACAAATTGCCTATCTTTTCTTTCATCTCGGGAGAAATACGATCGGTAGGGGCTAATTCAAACCCTTCCAGTAAAATAAGAACAGCCCCTACATTCGAACCTCCTTTCTTACCATTAGCAAGAACTTGTTTCAGTTGCTTATCATAAGGAATTCGAACAACTGCTTCAAACACAGTATCGGGAAGTACCGCTTGTGGAACCTCAATATCCACGGGCTTGTTAGCTAAATGGCAATTGGCACATACAATACGCCCAGTTGCTTCTCGTGGATTTTCATAACCCTGCTGTGCAAAAATGGGATATGCACTTGAAATGGATGTCTGAGTTAAGATATATATCATGAGCGATACGGAAATAGATCGAGTAATCTGTTCCTTTATCCAAGAAAAAGTATTTCTAGTTTGCATGGTCTAATAATTGATCCAAAAATTTCTACAATAAATTGAGTAGGTTGCTAGTATAGTTCCCTATCCACGATTCTGCTATTTACTGGAATCATTTTACTGGAATAATATAGGATGAATTCCCCGGATGGTTAGAAATCTAAAGAGTAAGTACGATTTTTAATGCTAATGTAGAACTACAAAGTAACAAACATTCTAATTGTATTAGATTAATATCGGTGGATCATTTATCAGTCATTCATTGAATGATAAATAATTACAAGTGACAAAGATAGACGATTTAAATAACGGAAAATCCAATATTTAAAAATTGCATCGAGAATGACTGGAAAAGTGGAAACAAGACCAGATATAATTTGATCATTATGAACAAATCCAAAATCTTTGTAGACAGAGCCAATCATTAGTTCCCAACCGTGGGGTGAATGGAATCCGATACATAAATCCGTTAATAAAAGAATTGAAAAAGCCTTTACTGTGTCGCTTAAGTTATATAGGAATTCCTGAGCCCAAGAGTTAAGAATAACAAGTTCTTCATTACCAAAAATAGAATAAGCGCTTAGAATAACAAAACAGATTATATTTGTCGAGAAGTGCAAAATCGTATGGATACGATCCTCATTGTGTATCTTCATTAATTGGATCGTTTCTTTGTGGATTCCTATACCAAACTTTTGTAAATGTGTCTCCGAGTATTCCTTGATCATTTCGTCCAAGAAGAGGATTTCCTCTAATTCTATGAACTTTTCTAGAATACTCTTTTCTTGAATATCATTCAAAAAAATTTCAGATTGCCCAGTATTCCACCAATTAGTAACCCAAGATTCCATACTTTTCGTAAATGAGAGAGAAATCCACCAGGGCAAAAATACTATAGATGCAAAATACAAAAGAGGAGTGAATACTTTATTTTTTGCCATTTTTTCATTTGTGAATTGTTAATCAACCCACCTCATTTGTCGGCTCTATATGATCGATCGAATATTTCTTTCACCCATGAGTTCTATACAAGATATCAAACCTATGAATCTATTTTATTTGTGATTTTGTTTGAATCTAGAAAGAATACAGAAATAGACTAAGACGCCACTTCGAATTTGAATGAAGAAATAATAAAAAATATTGTTTTCAGATATCTCAATTGGTCAAATTCGAAACAAGTGTCTCCGAATGAACGAAAGAAGCACCTTAAGGAATGAATATTATTGAGATTTTGAGACGAAAGAATTCCTTTTCTATCAAAATATCCAATCTTTCGAAAAAATTCCACCGATTTACCCATAGCCAGGAATAGAATAATTGAGATAAAGATATTGTGATGATAAAAAAATGAGTAGCAAAACAAGACAGAAATTGTCCAGTTATCATTATGAAGAAAACCAATTGTTGGTTATTAAGGAATAAAAAAAAGAAAGGATAAAAAAGGTCGATTGACAAAAAAGAAATAATTTACAAGATATGATTTATCTGCATCTAAAGTATCAATTCCAACAAATTGTTATACTTGTTGTTGAATTGAGTTGCGTGGATTTGTATACGCCACAAAAAGAGTTTTCTTTTATGGTTGTTCCATATATGTCGGCTTTGGCTCGACTTAACGGTCTGACAAAACTTCAGTTAAGTTGTGTTATAGAAAAAAAAGAGGATTCTTGCATTTTGCCTTCCTACTGAGAAAGCATTCATTCTTCAGCCCATATTTACATTTCTCAAAAGACTTCAATTGGTACGAGCAAAAAATAGGCCTATTTGGCGGCTTTTTGTTCAATTTCTCGTGGAGTCAAATTCTCATCAGTAGGGGTCAAGGGAATGGCCCCCTGGCCTCTGATATCCATATAAAGGACACGACGAGCATAAATACCCTCTTTAACTTCTATTCTAACGGACTGAATATCTTTTATAAGGAATCGGAGGAATATGCGATGATTTTTTCCAGGAAATCCCCAACGAAAAATACACACTATCCCTTCCTTTCTATCGAATCGATCATAACCACTACCTACATTCCAGGAAATTGTGCACCACAAATAGGAACTAATAAAGAGACCCGCGATCCCGTAGATTAAGCCTGTGAGGGTGATTTAAAACCTGATGCCCTATGGTTATCTGATTTGGGAGTCATCGGCCTAAAGCTCGCTACATAGGTTATACAGAAAGCAAATGAGAAGATGCTAAAAAAAAGGATGGAGAAAATATGAAAATAAAAAAAATTCTATTCAAATACATTGATTAAGCCCCAGACATCCAGTTGACAAAACATTACCTTTGATGAGAAGCAAGTAACTTAGTCTAATCTCAATGGTAGAAGCAATAAAAAATATAGGAGAATCTCGATTTATTGAAGTGTGAACTTGTAAGAGTAAGGTCTATCCAAACTACGAGAGGGTAAAGAATAGAAATGAAAAGTTGAACCTATGATGCACCACGGGAAAAATGAGTGAAAATCATAAGTTTGGGGGTGTGTGAATCTCTCGAGCGAGGAAAGGATATATCGGACTACTTTGGGACAAGTGTTGAACCAATCGCAAATCTTAGATGTTGACATAGGTTTTCACACACACGTCAGGTTATGCGTATAACAGGTGGAGTCTGGTTTAATTTTTACACTGTTGTAATTGTAATTGTTAAACCGTGTTGTTTGTAGAGTCAAGTTATATTGTTGTTTGAGGACAAACAAAAGTTCAAGTTTGAGGGAGTTTGATAAGTACGTTTTACATACTTATTTTACTGTCAAAACATGAGCAATTGTTGATTAATATGTTGGAATATAGCTTAATTCTATGCAATTCATGTTTTGCAGGACAAGTGATGAATGTGGCGGAAATAATGAGAAATAAGTGAAAAATAACCAAAATGGAAGAAAGTGAAAGTTCAAGGACTAAAGTGCAAATACTTAAAAATTATGTCGGGACTCACGATGAAGGTTCGAGAGTGCTAAGGGTCGATTGGAAGCTATTAGAAGTCAAAAAGGAATGGAATATTATCAAAATCAATTTCCAATTCGCACAAGATATATTCCAGATTTTTAGCCCAAAATTGAGACCCATTTTTGAGACAAAAAATTCGCTCGCGAAAGGAACTTTCCTTATTCGATTAGAACTCTTTTGGAAACCAATTTGGACGTGGTTTTCATCTAATTTCAGACTCTTACAAATACTTAACAGCAGAATATATATGGAGAAGGCATACACCATTCTTCTGCTCTTTGGCTCAAGAAACTCATGGAGAACTAAAACCCTTGGTGAAGCTACGAAGGAACTCGATTGGAATTGGTGATTTCATGTCTTTTATTAATTTAATTTGATCTTTTCATTGTCAAACAATGCTAGAATTTAGATTTTCATTCTCTTGAATTTATATTGAAATCGGTTTAATATTTACAAGATTTTTTCATGGATTCAGTCATACTTTTTCCATTGTTCAATCAAATTATTTATTGAGTTTCAATTTCAATTATTTATTGTTGAGATTGGTTTAACAATTATTATATCTTTCATAGATCCAGTCATGCTTCTTCTATCGTTAGATTAAACTAACTGTTGAATTTTAATCTCAATTTCACTTTATTGGCGAATTGATTACTGCCTTATGCTTAATGTATATTGATGGATTCCCCCTCTTGAAAAAACCCACAATATCAATGGAAAATGGAACAAACCAGATTTGATTTTTGCTATGAATGTGAGGTAGAAGATCAGATTAGAACCTTAAGGAAACAAAGGCCTTAAAACCCCAACCTTGAGACGCCACAAAGGTTGATCACTCCTTTGATAAGTCAAATTTCTAGCATTCCATCAAGAACACAAGAAAAGGCAAAGCAAGAGCTTTTCTATTTACTTCCAAAAACGTTCTCCCCTTACAAATATCTTGGTGGCTCCTTTTAAAGTGGAAACCTAGCTTCAAAGAAGAAGGAAAAACGAGTTGGGCCTCAAAAGTTGTGGATTGGGCCTAATTCATCAAAATATAAAAAGCCCATAATTCATTAAAGATTACAATTAAGATTCCTAACTAGCCATTGTACTCTTCTTGTCCTTCCAAATTTATCCCTTGCACAAAAAGATAAGTGACCATCTTTGGTGAAGCTTTGGAATCTTCGAGTTTTGTTTTAGAATCCTCGAGCACAACCTCTTTGTATTGCACTTCCATAATCAAGCCTTGCAAAGCTTCTTTCATCCTCTTTGTCTTTGCCCTAGTCATTGGACCACCAATTCCTTGTAAAGGATCTTGAGAATATTTGGGAGGATTAACTTGGTCAGCACCTCGATCCCCATCATATATGGTCGATCTTTGATCTTGTTCCAATAAAATTGTGCGAATATGTCTTAAGTCTAAATTTTAGAATTACATTTCTAAATTAAATTGATTTTCACGATATATCTTCCGATTAGAGTGCCGGGATGAAAGCATCTAATTGTGTTATAAAAATAAATAATTGATATGATTGATCCAATCTAATTGAGGGAATTCCAACGCTTCACCGCTTCGAATTATTGATTTTAATTTCACGTTTCAACATTAAATTTTATTACACATTTGAGAGAACAATTCAGTCTTTTTGATCCTTTAAATATTCTTCAATCTCCCTGTAAATACGACACCCCAAAGTTGTGCTACAACTACCGCGTTATTCTTTGGGTATAATCATGTGCTCTACTTGATTGAATTTTAATTCAAAGGAAAGAAAGCGTGGAGCTTAAATAACTCACTCAGAATGCTTAATTTCACTTTCTTTTGCGGAAAAAGATAATAATAAACAAATCCAGGCGCAAAACACAACATATCCTTAATGATATTAAACATATTTTCTTGTTCAATGTCCCCAACGAAATTTAACAATTTTTTTCACAATCTCAGTTAGTGTAGCAAGTGTACTAAATTTTTTAACAAAATGCCTGTTAAAACTAGTTGTTTACCATAGAAGCTTCGTATCTCAATTATACTTTTTAGGTGTTAGCCACTCCTTGATGGCTTTTATTTTCTCTTCGTTTGCTTCAATACATGTTGCACTAACAATATAACCAAGAAAAACTATTTTTTCCATGCAAAATATACACTTCCTAAAATTAGTATAAAGTTGCTCGTCTTAAAACAAGAAGCACAAATCTCAAATTCTAATTATGCTCATCCATGATTTTGCTATATATTAGGTTGTCATCAAAAAGTAAACTATTATAAATTTGCCTACAAACAGAACAAGGTTCATTAATCTCGTGGAAGTAAATTGAAATTGCCTAACTAACCGATCGTATAACCCATATTCAATTTTAAAAGCAATTTTCTACTCATCTCCTTTCGTTCTAATTTGGTCATGGCTACTTTTAAGATATATTTTACTAAAAGTACATGATCCAAACAATTCGTCAAGCATATCATCTATCCTAGGTATGCGATGACGACACTTTATCGTTATGTTACTGATCGCCCTGCAATCGAAGAACATTATCTATGTCACATCCTTTTTAGGAACAAGTAATACTAGCACCGCACATGGACTCATGCTTTCCGTCACGTACCCTTTGCTCGTCAATTTCTCCACTTATCTTTGAACTTGTCTTCTTGAGATTAGTTTTATAGGGTGGTAGGTTTGGAATAACAGCTCCAGGTAATAAAATCAATTTGATGTTGTTCAATGCCTCGAATGGGGACAACCCACTAGATATCTCATGGAGGATCACGTCCTCAAATTCCTGCAACAAAAAAAATAGCCAAATTAGGGAGAGATTGGTTAGTTTCCTCAGGATTAAGAAAAGATTCCTTGTAAACCAATATTATCAAAAGATGGTTTTCCATGAAATCCCTCTTAATTTCACTCTGTTTTGTAAAAAAAAAAGCAAGGTGCAAAACACAACATATCTTTAATCATATTAAACGTATTTTCTTGTTAAACGCACCAATGAAATTTACCAATTTTTTTCACAATCTAATTTAGTGTGGCAAGTGTACTAAAATGTTTAACAAAATACCTGTAAAAACTTGTTAAACCATAGAAGCTTCATATCTCAATTGTACTTTTAGGTATTGGCCACTCCTTGATGGTTTTATTTTCTTATCGTCTAGTTCAATACATTTTGTACTAATATAACCAAGAAAAACTACTTTTTCCATGCAAAATATACACTTCCTAAAATTAGCATAAAGTTGCTCGTCTTAAAACAAGAAGCAAAAATCTCAAATTCTAAACATGAGCATCTATGATTTTGCTATATATTAGGTTGTCATAAAAAAGAAAACTATTATAAATTGGGTTGTACTATGTGTACACAATGGTGTACACAATACATTACACCCCCTCACATGGAGGGGGGCCCACACACAATAAAATATTCGTGGGTCCCCCTCCATGTGAGGGGGGTGTAATGCATTGTGTACACCACAAGGTGTACACATAGCATTATTCTTATAAATTTGCCTACGAACGCAAACAAAACATGGTTCATTAATCTCGTGGTAGTAAATTTAAATTGCCGAACTAACCACTCATATAACTCATATTTAATTTTAATAGCAATTTTCTACTCATCTCCTTTCGTTCTAATTTGGTCATGGCTACTCTTAAGATATATTTTATTAAAAGTTCATGATCCAAACAATTCGTCAAGCATATCATCTATACTAGGTATACGATGACGACAATTTATCGTTATGTTGTTGATCGCCCTGCAATCGAAGCATATTATCCACGACCCATCCTTTTTAGGCACAAGTAATTCAAGCATCGCACATGGACTCATGCTTTCCATCACGTGCCCTTTGCTCGTCAATTCCTCCACTTGTCTTTGAAGTTGTCTTCTCAAGATTAATTTTATAGGCTGGTCGGCTTGGAATAACAGCTCCAGGTAATAAAATCAATTTGATGTTGTTCTATGCCTCGAATCGGGGCAACTCACTAGATATCTCATGGAGATCACGTCCTCAAATTCCTGCGATAAAAAAATAGCCAAACTAGGGAGGGATTGGTTAGTTTCCTCAGGATTAAGAAAGGATTCCTTGTAAACCAACATTATCAAAAGTGGGTTTTCCATGAAATCCCTCTTAATTTCACTCTCTTTTGCAAAAAAAAAAAAAAAAGGTGCAGAACACAACATATCCTTGATAATATTAAACGTATTTTCTTCTTCAATGCCGCAATGAAATTTAACAATTTTTTTCACAATCTCAGTTAGTGTGGCTAGTGTACTAAATTTTTAACAAAACGACGTAAAAAATTGTTAAACCACAGAAGTTTCTTGTCTCAATTATACTTTTAGGTATTGGCCACTCATTGATGCCTTTTACTTTCTCTTCGTCTACTTCAATACATTTTGTACTAACAACATAACCTAGAAAAACTACTATTTCCATGCAAATTATACACTTCCTAAAATTAGCATAAAGTTGCTCGTCTTAAAACAAGAAGCACAAATCTCAAATTCTAGATATGCTTATTTAAGGTTTTTGCTATATATTGTCATCAAAAAGTAAACTACTACAAATTTGCCTATGAATGAAAACCAAACATGGTTCATTAATCTCACGAAAGTAAATTCAAATTGCTTAATTAACTACTCATATAATCCATATTTAGTTTTAAAAGTAATTTTCTACTCATCTCCTTTCGTTCTAATTCGGTCATAGCTACTCTTAAGATATATTTTACTAAATGTACACGATCCAAATAATTCATCAAGCATATCATCTAACATAGGTATACGATGACGACACTTTATCGTTATGTTGTTGATTGCCCCGCAATCGAAGTACATTCTCCGCGTCCCATCCTTTTTTAGGCAAAAGCAATACTAGCCCTGCACATGGACTCATGCTTTCCATCACGTACCCTTTGCTCATCAATTCCTCCACTTGTCTTTGAATTTGTCTTCTCGAGATTAATTTTATAGGCTGGTCGGTTTGAAAGAAGGTGTTGGCTATTGTAACCTTGTAAAGAAAAGTCTGTAGTGAACAAGTACTGCAACAGGTTATGGTATAACTTTTGATTGGTATGTTGCAACTATTTTTCGTTTGAATCAGGGGAAAACATTTCTGATGTCAACATATCAGTTCGGGTCCATTAAACTGCTTTAAAAGTTGTCGTCATAGTAAACGAATCTTACACTAATACTTTATATATATTGATTAACTTATATAAAAGTTTGATATGAGTAACAAAAGTGAGTCGTTACAGTTGTGGTATCATAGACCCGTACATGATTCTGTAGACAATGTCCAATGAAATTCGAGGCAACTCGTAGTCACGCCTAACTATCAAGTAAGTGGTAGTACTAATTTGGAATTAGAAATAGAATGGACAAGACCTGGACAAATGTCTAAGGCATTAAAACAAGTCAATTTTGACTTTTAATTAAAGAAGCCTATAGCTAAGTGATGCTAGTATTTCACAAAGTTGATTCTGCAATTAACTTCTAGTAAGAAGTTTACCAGAATTTTATTAGTCTCCTGTTATACATAAGGCACCATTAACCTAAATTAAGAAGTATTTTAAAGAATCGTGTGATCTAATAATAAGAGATCCAACTTATAGGTATATACATCAGTACATTATTTAAAGAATGTTTATATAGGTTATACAGAAAATTGAGGGTAGGAGTAAATGTGCAGCCTCTTTATTTGAGCCAAAAACCAAATAGCTCGGTTATATCACATCAAAGAATAAAAATAGAAAGAGATAATGAAAACTCATATGTAAATTACTTTCAAATACACGTAACTTCCTGCACTTTTCACTACATAACCCAACGTAAGACCATCAAAAATCACCTCAACGTGCTATATATTTGTATACATGTGAATCTTATTAAATTAGGTTTAAAATCTATGTACAGTAGCCACCCACCAAATAAAACTTTTAGCATATTAATCTTAAAAGTCACTAAATACAGTAGCCACCCCACCAAATATAAAAGGTATGGAATTGATTATCACAAAATACTTATGCATATGATTATTTTATATTTAGAGTTAACTGATAGTCAAATATATGTACAGAACAATGCCTCGAGGAGAAAAAGATATTTTAATTGAACAACTTACCCAGTTAGTAGAACATCAAGCTGACAATTGACGAACAAGATTATTACTAGAGTATCGAATATCTTGTGAACACATAGGTGGTGATCCAGCTATTTCCTAAAACATGTGGTTTAGTTTACTAACTTAAAGGCTAAGGGAGTGAAACACATAGGTGGTGATTCAGCTACTTCCTAAAACATGTGGTTTAGTTTACTAACTTAAAGGCTAAGAGAGTGAAACACATAGGTGGTGACCCAACTGCTTTCTTAAACATGTGGTCTAGTTTTTTATCAGAGACTAAGGAAGGAAAATATATATATTATAATGGCACCTCCAAATCAGCCATTGGAAGGAAGTTTTAAAACGACAAGAAAAGGTGGAAATGGTCCTATATAAGTGCTAACATTGATACATTTCCTAAGGGTATTAGAAGCTAAAAATAACCAGAACAGAGAATGTTGCTGGAATCAATTCGTCAAACTTTGTGAGTGAAATATGTGTTTATTTGCCTTATGTGCTTTAATTCTACCTACAAATTATTATGTTCATTTAAATACATAACAATAATACTCTGCAGTAAACTGGATCTAAGTTAAGGTATCCTTACTTGGCCGAGTTCTAGCCGAGAAAAGGCAATTATGTACTGGCAAGTATCATATTAGTGCCACTTTATTAAGTTGAGCTCAAGTATACAATAATGACTTCGTATTGGCTAAAAGAAAATGAAGATAAAGAATTATTCATTTCATCCCATGCTGTTACACACTTGCACCATATTTCGTTCATGAGTTGTTGATAAACACTCATTCTCCAATTCATCTTTTTTTTTTTAGATCAACATGACTAGAGACTATATGGAATATTTTGAAGATAGCTGGACGATGATGCGAGATGGACTGGAATTTCATTGGACTGTTTGTACGGAATTTGTTCTTATAATACTGATGATGAAGACCTTTTTATGTTGAAATTCACTGTTGCAATCATTGTTCTCTACTGCACCACCAGTTTTAATGTAATTTCTGTTGACATATGTGTTATCTAAATGTGTAAAAGGTAGCCACAAGTAGTAGATGAAGTATGTGAAAAGAAAAAGAAAGATCACTACCTTTTTGTTAAAAGTATTTTGATTTTTTGAAAGGAAGAAGGTGTTGGCTATTGTAAATTTGTCTTTACAAGTCTATAGTGAACAAGTACTGCAGCAGGTTATGGTATAACTTTTGATTAGTATGTTGCAACTATTTTTCGTTTGAATCAGGTGAAAACATTTCTGATGTCAACATTATAACCCATATTTAATTTTAAAAGCAATTTTCTACTCATCTCCTTTCGTTCTAATTTGGTCATAGATATATTTTACTAAAAGTACATGATCCAAACAATTCATCAACCATTTGTATACGATGATGACAATTTATCGTTATGTTGTTGATCGCCCTGCAAACGAAGCACATTATCCGCGTCCCATCCTTTTTAGGCACAAGTAATACTAGTACCACACATGGACTCATGCTTTCCATCACATACCATTTGCTCATCAATTCCTTCACTTGTCTTTGAAGTTGTCTTCTTGAGAATACTTTTATAGGCTGGTCGGTTAAGAATAACAGCTCCAGGTGATAAAATCAATTTGATGTTGTTCAATGCCTCAAATGGGGGTAACCCACTAGATATCTCATGGAGGCTCACATTCTCAAATTCCCGCAATAAAGAAAGAATAATCCTTTGTGTACAATCCATGGTTGACAAGGTATTTGACAAGCCATGTTAATTCAAATTCGAATGGGCGGGAAAGTGTATGGTGTTTAAAAACTGGCTACTCAACCTTCAACACGTGGCACATTGTCAACCTTGGTGTCAAAAAAATTGTACTTGTAGCATGGTTGATAAAGAAATAACCAAACTAGGGAGGGATTGGTTAGTTTCCTCGAGATTAAGAAAAGATTTCTTGTAAACCATCAATATCAGAAGCTGGTTTTCCATGAAATCCCTCTTAATTTCACTCTTTTGCAAAAAAAAAAAAAAAAGAAAGAAAGACAGGTGCAAAACACAACAAATCCTCAATGAAATTTAATAATGAAATTTAATATTAAAACGTATTTTCTTGTTCAGTGCCCTAATGAAATTTAGAGCTTGTTTGGGAGGGATTTTTGAGGGAAGAATTGATTTTGAATAG
Source organism: Fraxinus americana (assembly GCA_035079005.1). NCBI lineage: Eukaryota > Viridiplantae > Streptophyta > Magnoliopsida > Lamiales > Oleaceae > Fraxinus > Fraxinus americana. Next base: position 84,894 of record JAVHZT010000224.1, on the reverse strand, counting down.
TGATATGATGGGAAATGTGTGGATGAAAAAGAAGAAAAAACTATTGATGTGATGGAAAATATTATTTTATTGAAGAATGTGTGGTTGAAAATGAGAATTGATTTACTGTAGAAAAATCAAAATCCCTTCCAAACGGGGCCTTAATAATTTTTTTCACAATCTCAGTTAGTGTGGCAAGTGTACTAAAAAATCTTTAACAAAACGCCTGTAAAAACTAGTTAAACCATAGAAGCTTCTTATCTCAATTATACTTTTAGGTATTAAGCACTCCTTGATGGCTTTTATTTTCTCTTCGTCTACTTCAATACAATTTGTACTAACAACATAACCAAGAAAAATTAATTTTTCCATGTGAAATATACACTTCCTAAAATTAGAACAATGTTGCTTGTCTTAAAACAAAAAGCACAAATCTCAAAATTCTAAATATGCTCATCTAAGATTTTTTTTACATATTAGGTTGTCATCAAAAAGCAATGTATTACAAATTTCCCTATGAACGCAAACATAACGTGGTTCATTAATCTCATGAAAGTAAATTCAAATTGCTGAACTAACCACTCATATATAACTCATATTTAGTTTTTAAAGCAATTTTCAACTCATCTCGTTTCGTTCTAATTTGGTCATAGCTACTCTTAAGATATATTTTACTAAATGTACATGATCCAAACAATTCATCAAGCATATCATCTAACATAGGTATGCGATGACGATACTTTATCATTATGTTGTTGATCGCCCCGCAATCGAAGCACATTCTTCGCGTCCCATCCCTTTTAGGCAAAAGTAATACTAGCACCGCACATGGACTCATGTTTTCCCTCACGTGCCCTTTGCTTGTCAATAACTCCACTTGTCTTTGAAGTTGTCTTCTCGAGATTAATTTTATAGGCCGGTCAATTTTATAGGCCTCAAATTTCTGCAATAAAGAAATAGCCAATTTGGGGAGGGGCTATTTAGTTTCCTCAAGATTAAGAAATGATTCCTTGTAAACCAACAATATCAAACGCTGGTTTTCCATGAAATCTTTCTTAATTTCACTCTCTTTTGTCAAAAAAAAAAAAAAATGCCAAGTGCAAAACCCAACATATCCTCAATAAAATTAAACGTAAGAGTTAAGTGCCCCAATGAAATTTAACAATTTTTTTCACAATCGCAGTTAGTGTAGCAAACGTACTAAAATCTTTAACAAAACGCCTGTAAAAACTTGTTAAAACCATAGAAGTTCTTATCTCAATTATACTTCTAGGAATTAGCCACCCCTTGATGGCTTTTATTTTCTCTTCGTCTACTTCAATACAATTTGTTCTAATAACATGACCAAGAAAAATTACGTTTTCCATAGAAAATATACACTTCCTAAAATTACAATAATGTTGCTTGTCTTAAAACAAGAAGCACAAATCTCAAATTCTAAATATGCTCATCTAAGATATTGCTATATATTAGGTTGTCATAAAAATGGTAAAGTATTACAAATTTGCCTTCGAATGTAAACATAACAAGGTTCATTAATCTTGTGGAAGTAAATTCAAATTGCTGAACTAACCACTCATACAACCCATATTTAGTTTTAAAAGTAATTTTCTACTCATCTCATTTCGTTCTAATTTTGTCATAGCTACTCTTAAAATATATTTTACTAAAAGTCCATTATCCAAACAATTCATCAACCATATCATCGATGTAACCTAGGTATGCGATGACGACACTTTATCGTTATGTTGTTGATCGTCCTGCAATCGAAGCACATTATCCATGTCCTATCCTTTTTACTTACAAGTAATACTAGCACCGCACATGGACTCATACTTTCCCTCACGTGCCCTTTGCTCGTCAATTCCTCCACTTGTCTTTGAAGTTGTCTTCTCGAGATTAATTTTATAGGCCGGTCAGTTTGGAATAACAGCACCAGGTAATAAAATCAAATTGATGTTGTTCAGGGGCTAACCCACTCATGGAGGATCACGTCCTAAAATTCATGCAATAAAGAAATAGCTAAACTAGGGAGGGATTGGTTAGTTTCCCCAAGATTAAGAAGGATTCCTTGTAAACCAACAATATCAAAAGCTTAACAATATTAAACGTATTTTCTTGTTAAATGCCCCAACGAAATTTAACAATTTTTTTTCACAATCTCTGCTAGCGTGGCAAGTGTACTAAAATCTTTATAAATATACCTGTAAAAACTAGTTAAACCATAGAGTCTTCTTATCTCAATTACACTTTTAGGTATTGGCCTTTCCTTGATGGCTTTTAATTTCTCATCATCTACTTCAATGCATTTTATACTAACAATAAAACCATGAAAAAACTACTTTTTCCATGCAAAATATACACTTCCTAGAATTAGCATAATGTCACTCGTCTTAAAACAAGAAGCTCAAATCTCGAATTCTAAATATGCTCATCTAAGATTTTGCTATATATTAGGTTGTTATAAAAAAGGTGAAGTATTACAAATTTGCCTACGAATGCAAACATAACATGGTTCATTAATCTCATGGAAGTAAATTCAAATTGCAGAACTAACCACTCATATACCCATATTTAATTTTAAAACGAATTTTCTACTCATCTCGTTTCGTTCTAATTTGTTCATAGCTACTCTTAAGATGTATTTTACTAAAAGTACATGATCCAAACAATTCATCAAGCATATCATCTAACGTATGAGAAGACGATACTTTATCGTTATGTTGTTGATCGCCCCGCTATCGAGGCACATTCTTCGCATCCCGTCCTTTTTAGGCAAAATTAATACTAGCACTGTACATGGATTCATGCTTTCCCTCACGTGCCCTTTGCTCATCAATTCCTCCACTTGTCTTTAAAGTTGTCTTCTCGAGATTAATTTTATAGGCCGGTCAGTATGGAATAACAGTACTAGGTAATAAAATCAATTTGATGTTGTTCAATGCCTCGAATGGGGGTAACCCACTAGATATCTCATGGAGGATCACGTCCTCGAATTCCTGTAATAAAGAAATAGCCAATTTGGGGAGGGCTATTTAGTTTCCTCTAGATTAAGAAATGATTCCTTGTAAACCAACAATATCAAACACTGGTTTTCCATGAAATCTCTCTTAATTTCACTCTCTTTTGACAAAAAAAAAAAGCCAGGTGCAAAACCATTGTATATCCTCAATAAAATTAAACGTATTTTCTTGTTCTGAACCCCAATGAAATTTAACAATTTTTTTCACAATCTCAATTACTGTGGCAAATGTACTATAATCTTTAACAAAACCCTGTAAAAACTAGTTAAACCATAGAAGTTCTTATCTCAATTATACTTTTAGGAATTAGCCACTCCTTGATGGCTTTTAGAATTTGAGATTTGTGCTTCTCGTTTTAAGACGAGAAACTTTATGCTAATTTTAGGAAGTGTATATTTTGCATGGAAAAAGTACTTTTCCTTAGTTATGTTGTTAGTAGAAAATGAATAGAAATAGACGAAGAGAAAATAAAAGCAATCAATGGTTTAGCAAGTTTTTACTGGTGTCTTGTTAAAAACTTTTAGTACACTAACTGAGATTGTGAAAACAAAATTCTTAAATTTCATTGGGGCATTGAACAAGAAAATACATTTAAAATTATTAAGGATATGTTGTGTTTTTCACTTTCTTTTTTTTTTTTTTTTTGCAAAAGAGTTAAATTAAGAGCGATTTCGTGGAGAACCAGCTTTTGATATTGTTGGTTATTAAGGAATCCTTTCTTAATTTTGAGGAAACTGACCAACCCCTCCCTAGTTTGGCTATTTCTTTATTGCATGAATTTGAGGACGTGAGATATCTAGTGGGTTGCCCCCATTCGAGGTATTGAACATCAAACTGATTTTATTACCTGGAGCCGTTATTCCAAACCGACCAGCCTAAAAAAGTAATCTTCAGAAGACAACTTCAAAGATAAGTGAAGAAATTAAGGAGCAAAGGATACGTGACTGAAAGCATGAGTCCATGTGCGGTGCTAGTATTATTTCTTCCTAAAAAGGATCTGACGTGGAGAATGTGCTTCGATTGCATAAGGTTTCGTCATCGCTTAACTAGGTTAGATGATATGCTTGATGAATTGTTTGGCTCACGTACTTTTAGTAAAATATATCTTGAGAGTAGCTATGACGAAATTAGGACGAAAGGAGATGAGTTGAAAATTTCTTTAAAAACTAAATATGGGTAATGTTTTGTTTGCATAGGCAAATTTGTACTAGTTTACTTTTTGATTGTGAAAAAAATTCTTAAATTTCATTGGGACATTGAACCAGAAAATACATTTAACATTATTAAGAATATGTTGTGTTTTTAACTTTCTTTTTTTGCAAAAGAGTGAAATTAAGAGGGATTTCTTGGAGAACCAGCTTTTGATATTGTTGGTTTACAAGGAATCCTTTTGTAATTTAGAGGAAACTTACCAACCCCTCCCTAGTTTGGCTATTTCTTTATTGCAGTAATTTGAGGAAGTGAGATGTCTAGTAGGTTGCCCCCATTCGAGGTATTGAACATCACCTGGATCTGTTATTCAAAATCGACCAGTCTTAAAAAAGTAATCTTGAGAAGGCAACTTCAAAGATAAGTGAAGGAATTGAGGAGCAAAGGGTACGTGAGGGAAAGCATGAGTCCATGTGCGGTGCTGCATTATTTGTCCCTTAAAAGGATGAGACGTGGAGAATGTGCTTCGATTGCGGGAGATCAACAACATAATTATAAGGTGCGTCATCGCAAAACTAGATTAGATGATATGCTTGATAAATTGTTTGGATCACGTACTTTTAGTAAACAAAATTTTAGCAAGTTGAAAATTTCTTTTAAAACTAAATATGGGTAATGTTTTGTTAGCATTTATAGGCAAACAAAATTTTAGCAAGTTCTTACAGGTGTCTTGTTAAAAAAATTAAGTATACTTGCCACACTAACTGAGATTGTGAAAAAGAATTCTTAGATCTCATTGGCGTATTGAACAAGAAAATACATTTAATATTATTAAGGATAAGTTGTGTTTTTCACTTTTTTTTTTTTTTTTTTGCAAGTGCGAAATTACGAGAAATTTCGTGGAGAACCAGCTTTTGATATTGTTGGATTACAAGAAAGCCTTTCTTAATTTTGAGGAAATTGATCAACCCTTCCGTAGTTTGGCTATTTCTTTATTGCAGGAATTTGAGGACGTGAGATGTCTAGTGGGTTGCCCCCATTAGAGGTATTGAACATCAAACTGATTTTGTTATCTGGAGCCGTTATTCCAAACCGACCAGCCTAAAAAAGTAATCTTGCGAAGACTAGTTCAAAGTCAAGTGAAGGAATTGAGGAGCTAAGGGCAAGTGAGGGAAAGCATGAGTCCATGTGCGGTGCTAGTATTATTTGTCCCTAAAAAGGATGGGACGTGGAGAATGTGCTTTGATTGCCGGAGATCAACGACATAACGATAAGGTGTCGTCATCGCATAACTAGGTTAGATGATGACATGCTTGATAAATTGTTTGGATGACCTACTTTTAGTAAAATATATCTTGAGAGTAGCTATTGCCAAATTAGGACGAAGGAGATGAGTTGAAAATTTCTTTTAAAACTAAATACGGGTAATGTTTTGTTTGCATTCATAGGTAAACAAAATTTTAGCATGTTCTTACAGGTGTTTTGTTAAAAAAATTTAGTACACTCGCAACACTAACTGAGATTGTCAAAAAAATTCTTAAATATCATTGGGGTATTGAACAAGAAAATACATTTAACATTATTAAGGATATGTTGCGTTTTTCACATTTTTTTTTTTTTGAAAGAGTGAAATTACGAGGAATTTCGTGGAGAACCAGCTTTTGATATTGTTGGATTACAAGAAAGCCTTTCTTAATTTTGAGGAAACTGACCAACCCTTCCGTAGTTTGGCTATTTCTTTATTGCAGGAATTTGAGGACGTGAGATGTCTAGTGGGTTGCCCCCATTAGGGGTATTGAACATCAAACTGATTTTGTTATCTGGAGCCGTTATTCCAAACCGACCAGCCTAAAAAAGTAATCTTGAGAAGACAACTTCAAAGACAAGTGAAACAGTTGAGGAGCAAAGGGCACGTGAGGGAAAGCATGAGTCCATAGGTGGTGCTAGTATTATTTCTGCCCAAAAAGGATGTGACGTGGAGAATGTGCTTCGATTGCAAGGAGATCAACAACATAACGATAAGGTGTCGTCATCGCATAACTAGGTTAGATGATGACATGCTTGATAAATTGTTTGGATCACCTACTTTTAGTAAAATATATCTTGAGAGTAGCTATTGCAAAATTAGGACGAAGGAGATGGGTTGAAAATTTCTTTTAAAACTAAATACGGGTAATGTTTTGTTTGCATTCATAGGTAAACAAAATTTTAACAAGTTCTTACAGGTGTCTTGTTAAAAAAATTTAGTACACTCGCTACACTAACTGAGATTGTCAAAAAAATTCTTAAATTTCATGGGGGCATTAAACAAGAAAATATATTTAACATTACGAGGAATTTCGTGGAGTACTAGCTTTTGATATTGTTGGATTACAAGAAAGCCTTTCTTAATTTTGAGGAAACTGATCAACCCTTCCGTAGTTTTGCTATTTCTTTGTTGCAGGAATTTGAGGACGAGAGATGTCTAGTGGGTTGCCCCCATTAGAGGTATTGAACATCAAACTGATTTTATCGCCTGGAGCCGTTATTGCAAACCGACCAGCCTAAAAAAGTAATCTTGCGAAGACTAGTTCAAAGTCAAGGGAAGGAATTGAGGAGCTAAGGGCAAGTGAGGGAAAGCATGAGTCCATGTGCGGTGCTTGTATTATTTGTCCCTAAAAAGGATGGGACTTGGAGAATGTGCTTTGATTGCCGGAGATCAACGACATAACGATAAGGTGTCGTCATCGCATAACTAGGTTAGATGATGACATGCTTGATAAATTGTTTTGATCACCTACTTTTAGTAAAATATATCTTGAGAGTAGCTATTGCCAAATTAGGACGAAGGAGATGGGTTGAAAATTTCTTTTAAAACTAAATACGGGTAATGTTTTGTTTGCATTCATAGGTAAACAAAATTTTAACAAGTTCTTACAGGTCTTGTTAAAAAAATTTAGTACACTCGCTACACTAACTGAGATTGTCAAAAAAATTCTTAAATTTCATGGGGGCATTGGACAAGAAAATCAATTTAACATTACGAGGAATTTCGTGGAGTACAAGCTTTTGATATTGTTGGATTACAAGAAAGCCTTTCTGAATTTTGAGGAAACTGATCAACCTTTCCGTAGTTTGGCTATTTCTTTATTCCAGGAATTTGAGGACGTGAGATGTCTAGTGGGTTGCCCCCATTAGAGGTATTGAACATCAAACTGATTTTGTTATCTGGAGCCGTTATTCCAAACCGACCAGCCTAAAAAAAGTAATCTTGAGAAGACAACTTCAAAGACAAGTGAAGGAGTTGAGGAGCAAAGGGCACGTGAGGGAAAGCATGAGTCCATGGGTGGTGCTAGTAATGTTTGTCCCTAAAAAGGATGGGACGTGGAGAATGTGCTTTGATTGCCGGAGATCAACAACATAACGATAAGGTGTCGTCATCGCATAACTAGGTTAGATGATGACATGCTTGATAAATTGTTTGGATCACCTACTTTTAGTAAAATATATCTTGAGAGTAGCTATTGCCAAATTAGGACGAAGGAGATGGGTTGAAAATTTCTTTTAAAACTAAATACGGGTAATGTTTTGTTTGCATTCATAGGTAAACAAAATTTTAACAAGTTCTTACAGGTGTCTTGTTAAAAAAATTTAGTACACTCGCTACACTAACTGAGATTGTCAAAAAAATTCTTAAATTTCATGGGGGCATTGAACAAGAAAATACATTTAACATTACGAGGAATTTCGTGGTGCTTTTGATATTGTTGGATTACAAGAAAGCCATTCTTAATTTTGAGGAAACTGATCAACCCTTTCGTAGTTTGGCTATTTCTTTATTGCAGGAATTTGAGGTCGTGAGATGTCTAGTGGGTTGCCCCCATTAGAGGTATTGAACATCAAACTGATTTTGTTATCTGGAGCCGTTATTCCAAACCGACCAGCCTAAAAAAGTAATCTTAAGAAGACAACTTCAAAGACAAGTGAAGGAATTGAGGTGCTAAGGGCAAGTGAGGGAAAGCATGAGTCCATGTGCGGTGCTAGTATTATTTCTGCCCAAAAAGGATGTGAAGTGGAGAATGTGCTTCGATTGCAAGGAGATCAACAACATAACGATAAGGTGTCGTCATCGCATAACTAGGTTAGATGATGACATGCTTGATAAATTGTTTGGATCACCTACTTTTAGTAAAATATATCTTGAGAGTAGCTATTGCCAAATTAGGACGAAGGAGATGGGTTGAAAATTTCTTTTAAAACTAAATACGGGTAATGTTTTGTTTGCATTCATAGGTAAACAAAATTTTAACAAGTTCTTACAGGTCTTGTTAAAAAAATTTAGTACACTCGCTACACTAACTGAGATTGTCAAAAAAATTCTTAAATTTCATGGGGGCATTAAACAAGAAAATATATTTAACATTACGAGGAATTTCGTGGAGTACTAGCTTTTGATATTGTTGGATTACAAGAAAGCCTTTCTTAATTTTGAGGAAACTGATCAACCCTTCCGTAGTTTTGGCTATTTCTTTGTTGCAGGAATTTGAGGACGAGAGATGTCTAGTGGGTTGCCCCCATTAGAGGTATTGAACATCAAACTGATTTTATCGCCTGGAGCCGTTATTGCAAACCGACCAGCCTAAAAAAGTAATCTTGCGAAGACTAGTTCAAAGTCAAGTGAAGGAATTGAGGAGCTAAGGGCAAGTGAGGGAAAGCATGAGTCCATGTGCGGTGCTAGTATTATTTGTCCCTAAAAAGGATGGGACGTGGAGAATGTGCTTTGATTGCCGGAGATCAACGACATAACGATAAGGTGTCGTCATCGCATAACTAGGTTAGATGATGACATGCTTGAAAAATTGTTTGGATCACCTACTTTTAGTAAAATATATCTTGAGAGTAGCTATTGCCAAATTAGGACGAAGGAGATGAGTTGAAAATTTCTTTTAAAACTAAATAAGGGTAATGTTTTGTTTGCATTCATAGGTAAACAAAATTTTAGCATGTTCTTACAGGTGTTTTGTTAAAAAAGTTTAGTACACTCGCAACACTAACTGAGATTGTCAAAAAAATTCTTAAATATCATTGGGGTATTGAACAAGAAAATACATTTAACATTATTAAGGATATGTTGCGTTTTTCACATTTTTTTTTTTTTGAAAGAGTGAAATTACGAGGAATTTCGTGGCGAACCAGCTTTTGACATTGTTGGATTACAAGAAAGCCTTTCTTAATTTTGAGGAAACTGACCAACCCTTCCGTAGTTTGGCTATTTCTTTATTGCAGGAATTTGAGGACGTGAGATGTCTAGTGGGTTGCCCCCATTAGGGGTATCGAACATCAAACTGATTTTGTTATCTGGAGCCGTTATTCCAAACCGACCAGCCTAAAAAAGTAATCTTGAGAAGACAACTTCAAAGACAAGTGAAAGAGTTGAGGAGCAAAGGGCACGTGAGGGAAAGCATGAGTCCATGTGCGGTGCTAGTATTATTTGTCCCTAAAAAGGATGTGACGTGGAGAATGTGCTTCGATTGCAAGGAGATCAAAAACATAACGATAAGGTGTCGTCATCGCATAACTAGGTTAGATGATGACATGCTTGAAAAATTGTTTGGATCACCTACTTTTAGTAAAATATATCTTGAGAGTAGCTATTGCCAAATTAGGACGAAGGAGATGGGTTGAAAATTTCTTTTAAAACTAAATACGGGTAATGTTTTGTTTGCATTCATAGGTAAACAAAATTTTAACAAGTTCTTACAGGTGTCTTGTTAAAAAAATTTAGTACACTCGCTACACTAACTGAGATTGTCAAAAAAATTCTTAAATTTCATGGGGGCATTAAACAAGAAAATATATTTAACATTACGAGGAATTTCGTGGAGTACTAGCTTTTGATATTGTTGGATTACAAGAAAGCCTTTCTTAATTTTGAGGAAACTGATCAACCCTTCCGTAGTTTTGGCTATTTCTTTGTTGCAGGAATTTGAGGACGAGAGATGTCTAGTGGGTTGCCCCCATTAGAGGTATTGAACATCAAACTGATTTTATCGCCTGGAGCCGTTATTGCAAACCGACCAGCCTAAAAAAGTAATCTTGCGAAGACTAGTTCAAAGTCAAGTGAAGGAATTGAGGAGCTAAGGGCAAGTGAGGGAAAGCATGAGTCCATGTGCGGTGCTAGTATTATTTGTCCCTAAAAAGGATGGGACGTGGAGAATGTGCTTTGATTGCCGGAGATCAACGACATAACGATAAGGTGTCGTCATCGCATAACTAGGTTAGATGATGACATGCTTGATAAATTGTTTTGATCACCTACTTTTAGTTAAATATATCTTGAGAGTAGCTATTGCCAAATTAGGACGAAGGAGATGGGTTGAAAATTTCTTTTAAAACTAAATACGGGTAATGTTTTGTTTGCATTCAAAGGTAAACAAAATTTTAACAAGTTCTTACAGGTGTCTTGTTAAAAAAATTTAGTACACTCGCTACACTAACTGAGATTGTCAAAAAAATTCTTAAATTTCATGGGGGCATTGGACAAGAAAATCAATTTAACATTACGAGGAATTTCGTGGAGTACAAGCTTTTGATATTGTTGGATTACAAGAAAGCCTTTCTGAATTTTGAGGAAACTGATCAACCTTTCCGTAGTTTGGCTATTTCTTTATTCCAGGAATTTGAGGACGTGAGATGTCTAGTGGGTTGCCCCCATTAGAGGTATTGAACATCAAACTGATTTTGTTATCTGGAGCCGTTATTCCAAACCGACCAGCCTAAAAAAGTAATCTTGAGAAGACAACTTCAAAGACAAGTGAAGGAGTTGAGGAGCAAAGGGCACGTGAGGGAAAGCATGAGTCCATGGGTGGTGCTAGTATTATTTCTGCCCAAAAAGGATGTGACGTGGAGAACGTGCTTTGATTGCAAGGAGATCAACAACATAACGTTAAGGTGTCGTCATCGCATAACTAGGTTAGATGATGACATGCTTGATAAATTGTTTGGATCACCTACATTTAGTAAAATATATCTTGAGAGTAGCTATTGCCAAATTAGGACGAAGGAGATGGGTTGAAAATTTCTTTTAAAACTAAATACGGGTAATGTTTTGTTTGCATTCATAGGTAAAAAAAATTTTAGCAAGTTCTTACAGGTGTCTTGTTAAAAAAATTTAGTACACTCGCTACACTAACTGAGATTGTCAAAAAAATTCTTAAATTTCATGGGGGCATTGAACAAGAAAATACATTTAACATTACGAGGAATTTCGTGGTGCTTTTGATATTGTTGGATTACAAGAAAGCCATTCTTAATTTTGAGGAAACTGATCAACCCTTCCGTAGTTTGGCTATTTCTTTATTGCAGGAATTTGAGGACGTGAGATGTCTAGTGGGTTGCCCCCATTCGGGGTATCGAACATCAAACTGATTTTGTTATCTGGAGCCGTTATTCCAAACCGACCAGCCTAAAAAAGTAATCTTGAGAAGACAACTTCAAAGACAAGTGAAAGAGTTGAGGAGCTAAGGGCAAGTGAGGGAAAGCATGAGTCCATGTGCGATGCTAGTATTATTTGTCCCTAAAAAGGATGGGACGTGGAGAATGTGCTTTGATTGCCGGAGAACAACGACATAACGATAAGGTGTCGTCATCGCATAACTAGGTTAGATGATGACATGCTTGATAAATTGTTTTGATCACCTACTTTTAGTAAAATATATCTTGAGAGTAGCTATTGCCAAATTAGGACGAAGGAGATGGGTTGAAAATTTCTTTTAAAACTAAATACGGGTAATGTTTTGTTTGCATTCATAGGTAAACAAAATTTTAACAAGTTCTTACAGGTGTCTTGTTAACAAAATTTAGTACACTCGCTACACTAACTGAGATTGTCAAAAAAATTCTTAAATTTCATGGGGGCATTGAACAAGAAAATATATTTAACATTACGAGGAATTTCGTGGAGTACTAGCTTTTGATATTGTTGGATTACAAGAAAGCCTTTCTTAATTTTGAGGAAACTGATCAACCCTTCCGTAGTTTTGGCTATTTCTTTATTGAGGAATTTGAGGACGAGAGATGTCTAGTGGGTTGCCCCATTAGAGGTATTGAACATCAAACTGATTTTGTTATCTGGAGCCGTTATTGCAAACCGACCAGCCTAATAAAGTAATCTGGAGAAGACTAGTTCAAAGACAAGTGAAGGAGTTGAGGAGCAAAGGGCACGTGAGGGAAAGCATGAGTCCATGGGTGGTGCTAGTATTATTTCTGCCCAAAAAGGATGTGACGTGGAGAACGTGCTTTGATTGCAAGGAGATCAACAACATAACGTTAAGGTGTCGTCATCGCATAACTAGGTTAGATGATGACATGCTTGATAAATTGTTTGGATCACCTACTTTTAGTAAAATATATCTTGAGAGTAGCTATTGCCAAATTAGGACGAAGGAGATGGGTTGAAAATTTCTTTTAAAACTAAATACGGGTAATGTTTTGTTTGCATTCATAGGTAAAAAAAATTTTAGCAAGTTCTTACAGGTGTCTTGTTAAAAAAATTTAGTACACTCGCTACACTAACTGAGATTGTCAAAAAAATTCTTAAATTTCATGGGGGCATTGGACAAGAAAATCAATTTAACATTACGAGGAATTTCGTGGAGTACAAGCTTTTGATATTGTTGGATTACAAGAAAGCCTTTCTGAATTTTGAGGAAACTGATCAACCTTTCCGTAGTTTGGCTATTTCTTTATTCCAGGAATTTGAGGACGTGAGATGTCTAGTGGGTTGCCCCCATTAGAGGTATTGAACATCAAACTGATTTTGTTATCTGGAGCCGTTATTCCAAACCGACCAGCCTAAAAAAGTAATCTCGAGAAGACAACTTCAAAAGACAAGTGAAGGAGTTGAGGAGCAAAGGGCACGTGAGGGAAAGCATGAGTCCATGTGCTGTGCTAGTATTATTTCTGCCTAAAAAGGATGTGACGTGGAGAATGTGCTTCTATTGCAAGGAGATCAACAACATAACGTTAAGGTGTCGTCATCGCATAACTAGGTTAGATGATCACATGCTTGAAAAATTGTTTTGATCACCTACTTTTAGTAAAATATATCTTGAGAGTAGCTATTGCCAAATTATGACGAAGGAGATGGGTTGAAAATTTCTTTTAAAACTAAATACGGGTAATGTTTTGTTTGCATTCATAGGTAAACAAAATTTTAACAAGTTCTTACAGGTGTCTTGTTAAAAAAATTAAGTACACTCGCTACACTAACTGAGATTGTCAAAAAAATTCTTAAATTTCATGGGGGCATTGAACAAGAAAATACATTTAACATTACGAGGAATTTCGTGGAGTACAAGCTTTTGATATTTTTGGATTACAAGAAAGCCTTTCTTAATTTTGAGGAAACTGATCAACCCTTCCGTAGTTTGGCTATTTCTTTATTGCAGGAATTCGAGAACGTGAGATGTCTAGTGGGTTGCCCCCATTAGAGGTACTGAACATCAAACTGATTTTGTTATCTGGAGCCGTTATTCCAAACCGACCAGCCTAATAAAGTAACCTGGAGAAGACAACTTCAAAAACAAGTGAAAGAGTTGAGGAGCAAAGGGCACGTGAGGGAAAGCATGAGTCCATGGGTGGTGCTAGTATTATTTCTGCCCAAAAAGGATGTGACGTGGAGAATGTGCTTCGATTGCAAGGAGATCAACAACATAACGTTAAGGTGTCGTCATCGCATAACTAGGTTAGATGTTGACATGCTTGATAAATTGTTTGGATCACCTACTTTTAGTAAAATATATCTTGAGAGTAGCTATTGCCAAATTAGGACGAAGGAGATGGGTTGAAAATTTCTTTTAAAACTAAATACGGGTAATGTTTTGTTTGCATTCATAGGTAAACAAAATTTTAGCAAGTTCTTACAGGTGTCTTGTTAAAAAAATTTAGTACACTCGCTACACTAACTGAGATTGTCAAAAAAATTCTTAAATTTCATGGGGGCATTGAACAAGAAAATACATTTAACATTACGAGGAATTTCGTGGTGCTTTTGATATTGTTGGATTACAAGAAAGCCATTCTTAATTTTGAGGAAACTGATCAACCCTTCCGTAGTTTGGCTATTTCTTTATTGCAGGAATTTGAGGTCGTGAGATGTCTAGTGGGTTGCCCCCATTAGAGGTATTGAACATCAAACTGATTTTGTTATCTGGAGCCGTTATTCCAAACCGACCAGCCTAAAAAAGTAATCTTGAGAAGACAACTTCAAAGACAAGTGAAGGAGTTGAGGAGCAAAGGGCACGTGAGGGAAAGCATGAGTCCATGTGCGGTGCTAGTATTATTTCTGCCTAAAAAGGATGTGACGTGGAGAATGTGCTTCTATTGCAAGGAGATCAACAACATAACGATAAGGTGTCGTCATCGCATAACTAGGTTCGATGATGACATGCTTGATAAATTGTTTGGATCACCTACTTTTAGTAAAATATATCTTGAGAGTAGCAATTGCCAAATTAGGACGAAGGAGATGAGTAGAAAATTTCTTTTAAAACTAAATACGGGTAATGTTTTGTTTGCATTCATAGGTAAACAAAATTTTAACAAGTTCTTACAGGTGTTTTGTTAAAAAAATTTATTACACTCGCTACACTAACTGAGATTGTCAAAAAAATTCTTAAATTTCATGGCGGCATTGAACAAGAAAATACATTTAACATTACGAGGAATTTCGTGGTGCTTTTGATATTGTTGGATTACAAGAAAGCAATTCTTAATTTTGAGAAAACTGATCAACCCTTCCGTAGTTTGGCTATTTCTTTATTGCAGGAATTTGAGGTCGTGAGATGTCTAGTGGGTTGCCCCCATTAGAGGTATTGAACATCAAACTGATTTTGTTATCTGGAGCCGTTATTCCAAACCGACCAGCCTAAAAAAGTAATCTCGAGAAGACAACTTCAAAGACAAGTGAAGGAGTTGAGGAGCAAAGGACACGTGAGGGAAAGCATGAGTCCATGTGCGGTGCTAGCATTATTTCTGCCTAAAAAGGATGTGACGTGGAGAATGTGCTTCTATTGCAAGGAGATCAACAACATAACGATAAGGTGTCGTCATCGCATAACTAGGTTCGATGATGACATGCTTGATAAATTGTTTGGATCACCTACTTTTAGTAAAATATATCTTGAGAGTAGCAATTGCCAAATTAGGACGAAGGAGATGAGTAGAAAATTTCTTTTAAAACTAAATACGGGTAATGTTTTGTTTGCATTCATAGGTAAACAAAATTTTAACAAGTTCTTACAGGTGTTTTGTTAAAAAAATTTATTACACTCGCTACACTAACTGAGATTGTCAAAAAAATTCTTAAATTTCATGGCGGCATTGAACAAGAAAATACATTTAACATTACGAGGAATTTCGTGGTGCTTTTGATATTGTTGGATTACAAGAAAGCCTTTCTTAATTTTGAGGAAACTGATCAACCCTTCCGTAGTTTGGCTATTTCTTTATTGCAGGAATTTGAGGACGTGAGATGTCTAGTGGGTTGCCCCCATTAGAGGTATTGAACATCAAACTGATTTTGTTATCTGGAGCCGTTATTCCAAACTGACCAGCCTAAAAAAGTAATCTTGAGAAGACAACTTCAAAGACAAGTGAAGGAGTTGAGGAGCAAAGGGCACGTGAGGGAAAGCGTGAGTCCATGTGCAATGCTAGTATGATTTCTGCCTAAAAAGGATGTGACGTGGAGAATGTGCTCCGATTGCAAGGAGATCAACAGCATAACGATAAGGTGTCGTCATCGCATAACTAGGTTAGATGACATGCTTGATAAATTGTTCGGATCACCTACTTTTAGTAAAATATATCTTGTGAGTTGTTATTGCCAAATTAGGACGAAGGAGATGAGTTGAAAATTTCTTTTAAAACTAAATACGGGTAATGTTTTGTTTGCATTCAAAGGTAAACAAAATTTTAACAAGTTCTTACAGTGTCTTGTTAAAAAATTTTAGTACACTTGCCACACTAAATGAGATTGTAAAAAAAATTCTTAAATTTCATTGGGGCATCGAACAAGAAAATACATTTAACATTACGAGGAATTTCGTGGAGTACCAGATTTTGATATTGTTGGATTACAGGAATGCCTTTGTTAATTTTGAGGAAACTGACCAACTCTTCCGTAGTTTGGCTATTTCTTTGTTGCAGGAATTTGAGGACGAGAGATGTCTAGTGGGTTGCCCCCATTAGAGGTATTGAACATTAAACTGATTTTATCGCCTGGAGCCGTTATTCCAAACCGACCAGCCTAAAAAAGTAATCTTGCGAAGACTAGTTCAAAGTCAAGTGAAGGAATTGAGGAGCTAAGGGCAAGTGAGGGAAAGCATGAGTCCATGTGCGGTGCTAGTATTATTTGTCCCTAAAAAGGATGGGACGTGGAGAATGTGCTTTGATTGCCGGAGATCAACCACATAACGATAAGGTGTCGTCATCGCATAACTAGGTTCGATGATGACATGCTTGATAAATTGTTTGGATCACCTACTTTTAGTAAAATATATCTTGAGAGTAGCAATTGCCAAATTAGGACGAAGGAGATGAGTAGAAAATTTCTTTTAAAACTAAATACGGGTAATGTTTTGTTTGCATTCATAGGTAAACAAAATTTTAACAAGTTCTTACAGGTAAACTGTTAAAAAAATTTATTACACTCGCTACACTAACTGAGATTGTCAAAAAAATTCTTAAATTTCATGGGGGCATTGAACAAGAAAATACATTTAACATTACGAGGAATTTCGTGGTGCTTTTGATATTGTTGGATTACAAGAAAGCCTTTCTTAATTTTGAGGAAACTGATCAACCCTTCCGTAGTTTGGCTATTTCTTTATTGCAGGAATTTGAGGACGTGAGATGTCTAGTGGGTTGCCCCCATTAGAGGTATTGAACATCAAACTGATTTTGTTATCTGGAGCCGTTATTCCAAACCGACCAGCCTAAAAAAGTAATCTTGAGAAGACAACTTCAAAGACAAGTGAAGGAGTTGAGGAGCAAAGGGCACGTGAGGGAAAGCGTGAGTCCATGTGCGGTGCTAGTATTATTTCTGCCTAAAAAGGATGTGACGTGGAGAATGTGCTCCGATTGCAAGGAGATCAACAACATAACGATAAGGTGTCGTCATCGCATAACTAGGTTAGATGACATGCTTGATAAATTGTTCGGATCACCTACTTTTAGTAAAATATATCTTGAGAGTAGTTATTGCCAAATTAGGACGAAGGAGATGAGTTGAAAATTTCTTTTAAAACTAAATACGGGTAATGTTTTATTTGCATTCATAGGTAAACAAAATTTTAACAAGTTCTTATAGGTGTCCTGTTAAAAAATTTTAGTACACTTGCCACACTAAATGAGATTGTAAAAAAAATTCTTAAATTTCATTGGGGCATTGAACAAGAAAATACATTTAACATTACGAGGAATTTCGTGGAGTACCACATTTTGATATTGTTGGATTACAGGAATGCCTTTGTTAATTTTGAGGAAACTGACCAACCCTTCCGTAGTTTGGCTATTTCTTTGTTGCAGGAATTTGAGGACGAGAGATGTCTAGTGGGTTGCCCCCATTAGAGGTATTGAACATTAAACTGATTTTATCGCCTGGAGCCGTTATTCCAAACCGACCAGCCTAAAAAAGTAATCTTGCGAAGACTAGTTCAAAGTCAAGTGAAGGAATTGAGGAGCTAAGGGCAAGTGAGGGAAAGCATGAGTCCATGTGCGGTGCTAGTATTATTTGTCCCTAAAAAGGATGGGACGTGGAGAATGTGCTTTGATTGCCGGAGATCAACAACATAACGATAAGGTGTCGTCATCGCATAACTAGGTTAGATGATGACATGCTTGATAAATTGTTTGGATCACCTACTTTTAGTAAAATATATCTTGAGAGTAGCTATTGCCAAATTAGGACGAAGGAGATGAGTTGAAAATTTCTTTTAAAACTAAATACGGGTAATGTTTTGTTTGCATTCATAGGTAAACAAAATTTTAGCATGTTCTTACAGGTGTTTTGTTAAAAAAATTTAGTACACTCGCTACACTAACTGAGATTGTCAAAAAAATTCTTAAATTTCATTGGGGTATTGAACAAGAAAATACATTTAACATTATTAAGGATATGTTGCGTTTTTCACTTTTTTTTTTTTGAACGAGTGAAATTACGAGGAATTTCGTGGAGAACCAGGTTTTGATATTGTTGGATTACAAGAAAGCCTTTCTTAATTTTGAGGAAACTGACCAACCCTTCCGTAGTTTGGCTATTTCTTTATTGCAGGAATTTGAGGACGTGAGATGTCTAGTGGGTTGCCCCCATTAGGGGTATTGAACATCAAACTGATTTTGTTATCTGGAGCCGTTACTCCAAACCGACCAGCCTAAAAAAGTAATCTTGAGAAGACAACTTCAAAGACAAGTGAAAGAGTTGAGGAGCAAAGGGCACGTGAGGGAAAGCATGAGTCCATGGGTGGTGCTAGTATTATTTCTGCCCAAAAAGGATGTGACGTGGAGAATGTGCTTCGATTGCAAGGAGATCAACAACATAACGATAAGGTGTCGTCATCGCATAACTAGGTTAGATGATGACATGCTTGATAAATTGTTTGGATCACCTACTTTTAGTAAAATATATCTTGAGAGTAGCTATTGCCAAATTAGGACGAAGGAGATGGATTGAAAATTTCTTTTAAAACTAAATACGGGTAATGTTTTGTTTGCATTCATAGGTAAACAAAATTTTAGCAAGTTCTTACAGGTGTCTTGCTAAAAAAATTTAGTACACTCGCTACACTAACTGAGATTGTCAAAAAAATGCTTAAATTTCATGGGGGCATTGAACAAGAAAATACATTTAACATTACGAGGAATTTCGTGGTGCTTTTGATATTGTTGGATTACAAGAAAGCCTTTCTTAATTTTGAGGAAACTGATCAACCCTTCTGTAGTTTGGCTATTTCTTTATTGCAGGAATTTGAGGTCGTGAGATGTCTAGTGGGTTGCCCCCATTTGAGGTATTGAATATCAAACTGATTTTGTTATCTGGAGCCTTTACTCCAAACCGACCAGCCTAAAAAAGTAATCTTGAGAAGACAACTTCAAAGACAAGTGAAAGAGTTGAGGAGCAAAGGGCACTGATTACGCCCAAAGTGTTATGCGGTGTTGTAGTAAAGCTTTGGGGTGTCGTATCCACAGGGAGATGGAAAAGTGAATCAAGAGGTTCAATAACTTTGGGTTCTCGTGAATTTGATGAATGGAATTTGTTTATTGCATTCAAATGTAAATGTCACCGGAAATAATGATGAAATTTAATATAATATGTAAAATAGTGAAGTTTCGGGGTTCCCTCAATTAGATTGGATCAATCAACATTAACAATTCATGCATTCTCTACTCAATTAGAAGTTTTTGTCCTAACTTTCTAATTGGATGATTTAAACGATACAAACCAATTTAATTGCACATGTAATCCTAGAATTTATGTTTCCTAAAACATAATCATACATTAATTTATTGAAATCAGACTTAAAGAGCGACTATATATCTCTAACATATAGCAGTAATTAAATCACACCAATAAATTATTTGAAAATCAAACTTGAACAAGTATTTTAATTATTCAATGGAAGAAACATGATTAAATCCATGAAAATCTGAATAAATGTTAAATCTAACTCAAATCTAATTCAAAATACGGGAAAACATAAACTCTAGAATTATTTAAACAATGAAAAACACATCCTAAATTCTAGATCTCCTTAACAATTATCACAATCATCTATTGAAATCAGATTATAAATCGTTCATATACATGTAGCATAAGAAAGTAAATAATCACACCAATAGATTTAATGAAATAACGATTCAACACATAGTTCAATTGTTCGATAGAAAAAACAAGATTGATTCTATGAAAAACTTAATACATGTTAAATCAATTTCAAAATTAATTCAATAAGATGAAAACCTAGATCTAGAAATGTTTAGCAAAATAAATACCAAAGAGCATGGATTAATGATGTTGAAATCCCCGAATCCAATTGAGTTCCTCCCTTGCTTCACCTTTAGTTTAGTTCTTCATAGGTTTCTTGAGCCAAAATCAATGAAAGAATGGTGTAGAATGAAGAATGATGATGAATGGAATGTTTTTGGGGTCCTTTTTTAGGCTTCTCACGGCCCAAACATTAAAGAAACCCTACTTTGCGCGGCGCGGCGCCTAAGCGCCATGGGAGCGGCGCTTGAGCGCTTGAATTCTGTCACGTTTTAGGTAAAATGGCGCCTGAGCGCTAGGTTGTGGCGCTTGGGCCTTTGTGTGTCATTGTTAAGAATTCTGTGCCTTCTTCAGTATTTTTGTCATAACTTTCTCTTCCGATCTCCGATTGAGGTGATTCAAGATGCGTTGAAAAGCTAACTCAAAGAGCTACAACTTTGATTCAGAGACCATCTTCAAATTCGATCGTTTTCTATGTCAATCCATCCCAATACGAGGCTGAAAATCGGTGTGAAACTTTTCAGCTTGAAAGTTGATATTTGATGATGTTTTGGCTATCTTTCTCCCATTTGACTCATTTCTTCATCCAATTGATCTCTAAAACTCTTGAATCTTCATCACAAGGTTAGAAACAAGTTTGTAGTATTTGCACCTTAATCCCTGAACTTTCACTTTCTTCCAGTTTGGTCCTTTTTCGCTTGGTTCACCTCAATTTCGCTACATTAATCACTTTGTCCTACAAAACATAAATTGCATAGAATTAAGGTATATTTGAACATTTTAATCAACAATTGCTCATGTTTTGACAGTAAAATAAGTATGTAAAAACACACTTATCAAACTCCCCCAAACTTGAACTATTGTTTGTCCTCAAACAACAACATAACTCAACTCTAGAAACAACATGGTTTAACAATATGCCGTGTCTCAGGTTTGGAATTCGGTAATCAAACAAGTGAATAATTACAACGGTGTAAAAATTAAATCAGTCTCCACCTGTTACATGCATAACCTGACATGTGTGTGTGAAAACTCATGTCAACATCTTAAGATTTGTGATTGGTTCAAGATTTGTCCCAAAGTAGTCCAATATATCATTTCCTCGCTCGAGAGATTCACACACCCCCAAACTTATGATTTTCACTCATTTTTCCCGGGGTGCATCCTAGGTTCAACTTTTCAATTCTATTCCTTACTCTCTCATAGTTTGGATAGACTTTACTCTTACAAGTTCACACTTCAACAAATCGAGATTCTCCTATATTTTTGATTGCTTCTACCATTGAGACTAGACTAAGTTGCTTGCTTCTCATCAAAGGTAAAATTTTGTCAACGGGATGCCTGGGGCATAATCACTGTATTTGAAAGGAAATTTTTTTTTTTTTTTTTCATATTTTTATATTTTTTTTTTCATCTCTTTTTTTTTTTAGTATCTTGTCATTTGCTTTCTGTATAATCCATGTAGCGAGCTTTAGGCCGATAGCTCCCAAGTCAGATGACCATAGGGCACCAGGTTTTAAATCACCTTCACAGGCTTAATCACCCCGAGTTATACAGGCTCGAAAAAATACTTTTATGTATCCAAAGATTAGTGCAATGCCCCCTTTTCTTTCAGACATCCAGCTTCTAAAACAAGCCTCTAACTTAAAACTTTCACCTCGTTTTCATCTCAATAGGTTTCAGACAATCCACACAAGATTTTCACGCATGGAATCCCTATTGATCTCAGTGTTTTCCTGTAACAGTTCAACCATCTCCAAACTAGCCTATATTTGGATTTATGGAATACGACATTAGAGGTTATTTGGTTGTATCACTAAGTTCCACTATCCTCTACATATTGAACCGCATCACTAACTCAAAATGCTAACATAAGTGTCGTGCATGGAAAATGTCAAGTTGTACATAAACAAGTATAGACTAATCCGATAACACACCATTTTCATCATTTCATAACTGACACCTATTCCAATAGTCACATAATAACCAGCACATTTGTTAAACAAATTCTCAAAAATTTTGAAATTCCATGATATTACTTATGCAAATTCACAACAAAATCCAACAGAATCCTCCCCCCAACTAAATTTTGCATTGTCCTCAATGCATAAACATGAAAAATAAATGAAGGGAATGACAAATACCACATAATAATGCAGTGAATCAACATAAATTTAAGAGTCGAAAGCACTCAATGGAATGGTAAAACAAAGAAAATGACAAAATTAACTAAAATAAAAATGCAAAAGTAAAAGGCAGAAGAAAAAGAATGAACTCCCCTTGGGTTGCCTCCCAAGCAGCGCCTTTGTTTATTGTCTTTGGCTCGACCCAATGTTTCCTCCTTAACCTGCATCAAGTAAGAGCGATCCCAAGTTTCCTTGTAGTGCACCGAACTCATTGGACATAACCATTGGTATGACTCTTCCACCTCCATCTCGTACATGTGTGGGGTTACTAGGGAAAAATTCAAAATCTGGAGTGGAGGCATGTTCATCGACAACTGCATCCAATTCATCTAGTTCTAGTTCTTGCGGTGGTCCAAGAAACATATCATCAGCTACCTCCTGAGTGAGTGCATCAATCACATATGTTTGGTCACACGCATCATCTTCCTCAACCTGCTTAGTGACATGAAAGATGTTAACTTCTAAGGTCATATTCCCAAAAGATAGTTTCATTAGACCGTTCCTACAATTTATAAGAGCATTAGCTGTAGCAAGGAATGGTCTACCAAGAATGATAGGAATCTTAGAATTAACATTAATATCCTCTTTTAAGTCTAAAATCAAGAAATCAACAGGGTAGTAAAATTTATCGATTTGTACTAGGACATCCTCAACTACACCTCTTGGTATTATAGTGGACCGATCGGCTAATTGCAGACTTACAGATGTGGGTTTCATCTCACCTAAACCTAATGACAAGTAGATTGCATAAGGCATGATGTTGACACTGGCCCCTAGATCAAGAAGAGATTGTCTAATCTCATGGTTCCCAATGATGCACGAAACAGTAGGACATCCAGGATCCTTATACTTTGGTGGGGTCTTTTGCTCAATCACAGCACTCACGTACTCAGTCAAGAAAGCAGTTTTCTTGACATGTTGTTTCCTTTTCACAGTGCACAAGTCCTTAAGGACTTTAGCATAGGTAGGAACTTGTGAAATGACATGTAAGAGTGTAGAAAAAAATTGATTTTCACCTGCTTTAGATGCTCTAAGATCTCACTATAATGGCTAGTAGATTTCGAAGTAGACTTAAGAGCTTGAGGGAAGGGTGCTCTAGTTAGGTTTTCCACTATCCTATCACTAGGCTCACTCTCATCAGGATTACTAGAGTCTTTCTCATTTTCTTCTGCTTCCCTAGGCCTAATGATTGGTTCTACAACCTTCCCAGATCGAGTGGTGATAGAATTTACCTCCCTAAGATTGTTTACTTTTAAGCCTGAGGTTTGTGCCATGTGTTGTCCCTTAGGATTTGGTTGAGCTTGAGCTGGAAATTTCCCACGTTCCCCCACAGCCAAGGCATTGGTTAATTTAGACATATGACTCTTTATCTCCTTGTTTTCCTCAACTATCTGGCCAATCATAGTCTCAAACTTTTGGTTCGTTTTACCCTGTGCCTCGATAAATGCATGTAAAGTGTCTTCTAAGGAATTCCTAGAGGTCGTGATTTGATGTGGAGGTGCATTGTAAGCTCGATTTTGTTGGGTGGATTGTTGGTTTTCAGATTTCCAACTAAAATTGGGGTGATTCCGCCACCCTGGGTTATAGGTCTCGGAGTATGGGACATAAGGCTTTTTGTATACACCTAAAGCATTACAGTGTTCATCATAAACCCCCCTCATCTCAGCTAAAGCTAAACACTCTTGCACTGGGTGATCAAGTCCACCACACACACCACACGGTCCAGAAGACTCAACACGAGCAACAGTAGATGTGGGCTTTGAACTACTAGTGCGTAGGTTCTCAATTTCTCTAGTCAGGGCTTCTACCTTAGCTCTAAGATTGTCTTCTTCCCTAAGATGATAGATGCCTGCACTAGAAGGATTTCCTACGGCTCGTGACCTATTGGTGCTATCAGTAGCACTAGGGCCAGTCCAAGTGTAGGCTTTCTCAGCTAAGTCATCTAAATATCCTATAGCCTCATCTGGATTTTTTTGTAGGAAATCACCATTACACATCATTTCAATAAGCTGACGCTCTCTAAATGTTAACCCTTCATAGAAATAGCTCACGATGTGCCAACGCTCATAACCATGGTGCGGACAGAGAGCTTGCAATTCTTTGTATCTTTCCCACGCTTGATATAAAGTTTCACTCTCCTTTTGGATAAAAGAAGAGATCTATTTTTTTCAAAGCAGTAGTTTTGTGGTGGGGAAAGTATTTACCAAAGAACGCTTGAGTCATTTCAGCCCAAGTCCCAATCGAACGTGGTCTCAATGAATACAACCAGCTCTTAGCCTTTTCCTTAAGGGAAAATGGAAAGAATTTGAGCCTAATTGCATCCAGTGTACCATGTTGATTGTGGAAGGTAGCTACAACCTCCTCGAATTCCCCTAACACTTATGCACATCCCTGGGGTTTTCATTTTCTAGTCCATGAAAGTTTGGAAGAAGTTGAATCATTCCCGGTTTAAAATCTACACGTGGCATGTTAGGTGGAAACATAATGCATGAAGGTGTAGATGTACGTGTGGGATGCAAATAATCATGTAAAGTCCTAAAAGGTGCATCATGCTCACTGTCAGACATTGTATTATGTGATGTGGTGTTCGTGTCAATAGATGCAGAATCAAAGATAGGGTTAAAGAGATATTCAAACTCTATGAGAGGTGTTTGCACAAATCTTCCTCGCTCGTCTCGATACCTGCTCATAAAACGCGAGTAAAACAAAATTAAAATGCAAAATACTAAAGAAAATAATAAATTGAAATGAAAGATTGAAAAAGGAACGAAGTCACCCTTTTGCAATCGAATCCCTCAATTTGTTGTACCGTCTCCCCGGCAACGGCGCCAAAATTTGATTACGCCCAAAGTGTTATGCGGTGTTGTAGTATAGCTTTGGGGTGTCGTATCCACAGGGAGATGGAAAAGTGAATCAAGAAGTTCAATAACTTTGGGTTCTCGTGAATTTGATGAATGGAATTTGTTTATTGCATTCAAATGTAAATGTCACCGGAAATAATGATGAAATTTAATATAATATGTAAAATAGTGAAGTTTCGGGGTTCCCTCAATTAGATTGGATCAATCAACATCAATAATTCATGCATTCTCTACTCAATTAGAAGTTTTTGTCCTAACTTTCTAATTGGATGATTTAAACGATACAAACCAATTTAATTGCACATGTAATCCTAGAATTTATGTTTCCTAAAACATAATCATACATTAATTTATTGAAATCAGACTTAAAGAGCGACTATATATCTCTAACATATAGCAGTAATTAAATCACACCAATAAATTATTTGAAAATCAAACTTGAACAAGTATTTTAATTATTCAATGGAAGAAACATGATTAAATCCATGAAAATCTGAATAAATGTTAAATCTAACTCAAATCTAATTCAAAATACGGGAAAACATAAACTCTAGAATTATTTAAACAATGAAAAACACATCCTAAATTCTAGATCTCCTTAACAATTATCACAATCATCTATTGAAATCAGATTATAAATCGTTCATATACATGTAGCATAAGAAAGTAAATAATCACACCAATAGATTTAATGAAATAACGATTCAACACATAGTTCAATTGTTCGATAGAAAAAACAAGATTGATTCTATGAAAAACTTAATACATGTTAAATCAATTTCAAAATTAATTCAATAAGATGAAAACCTAGATCTAGAAATGTTTAGCAAAATAAATACCAAAGAGCATGGATTAATGATGTTGAAATCCCCGAATCCAATTGAGTTCCTCCCTTGCTTAACCTTTAGTTTAGTTCCTCATGTGTTTCTTGAGCCAAATCAGTGAATGAATGGTGTAGAATGAAGAATGATGATGAATGGAATGTTTTTGGGGTCTTTTTCTAGGCTTCTCGCTGCCCAAAACATAAAAAGAACCCTAATTTGCGCGGCGCGGTGCCTAAGCGCCATGGGAGCGGCGCTTGAGCGCTTGAATTCTGTCACGTTTTAGGTAAAATGGCGCCTGAGCGCTAGGTTGTGGCGCTTGGGCGCTGTGTCGCTGTTCTGAATTCTGCGCCTTCTTCAGTATTTTTGTCATAACTTTCTCTTCCGATCTCCGATTGAAGTGATTCAAGATGCGTTGAAAAGTTAACTCAAAGAGCTACAACTTTGATTCAGAGACCATCTTCAAATTCGATCGTTTTCTATGTCAAAAATCCATCCCAATACGAGGCTGAAAACCGGTGTGAAACTTTTCAGCTTGAAAGTTGATATTTGATGATGTTTTGGCTATCTTTCTCCCATTTGACTCATTTCTTCATCCAATTGATCTCTAAAACTCTTGAATCTTCATCACAAGGTTGGAAACAAGTTTGTAGTATTTGCACCTTAATCCCTGAACTTTCACTTTCTTCCAGTTTGGTCCTTTTTCGCTTGGTTCACCTCAATTTCGCTACATTCATCACTTTGTCCTACAAAACATAAATTGCATAGAATTAAGGTATATTTGAACATTTTAATCAACAATTGCTCATGTTTTGACAGTAAAATAAGTATGTAAAAACACACTTATCAAACTCCCCCAAACTTGAACTATTGTTTGTCCTCAAACAACAACATAACTCAACTCTAGAAACAACATGGTTTAACAATATGCCGTGTCTCAGGTTTGGAATTCGGTAATCAAACAAGTGAATAATTACAACGGTGTAAGGTACGAGTGAGGAGCTAAGGGCAAGTGAGGGAAAGTACGAGTCCATGTGCGGTGCTAGTATTATTTGTCCCTAAAAAGGATGGGACGTGGAGAATGTGCTTTGATTGCCGGAGATCAACAACATAACGATAAGGTGTCGTCATCGCATAACTAGGTTAGATGATGACATGCTTGATAAATTGTTTGGATCACCTACTTTTAGTAAAATATATCTTGAGAGTAGCTATTGCCAAATTAGGACGAAGGAGATGAGTTGAAAATTTCTTTTAAAACTAAATACGGGTAATGTTTTGTTTGCATTCATAGGTAAACAAAATTTTAGCATGTTCTTACAGGTGTTTTGTTAAAAAAATTTAGTACACTCGCTACACTAACTGAGATTGTCAATAAAATTCTTAAATTTTATGGGGGCATTGAACAAGAAAATACATTTAACATTACGAGGAATTTCGTGGAGTACTAGCTTTTGATATTGTTGGATTACAAGAAAGCCTTTCTTAATTTTGAGTAAACTGATCAACCCTTCCGTAGTTTGGCTATTTCTTTATTGCAGGAATTTGCGGACGTGAGATGTCTAGTGGGTTGCCCCCATTAGAGGTATTGAACATCAAACTGATTTTGTTATCTGGAGCCGTTATTCCAAACCGACCAGCCTAAAAAAGTAATCTTGAGAAGACAACTTCAAAGACAAGTGAAAGAGTTGAGGAGCAAAGGGCACGTGAGGGAAAGCATGAGTCCATGTGCGGTGCTAGTATTATTTCTGCCTAAAAAGGATGTGACGTGGAGAATGTGCTTCGATTGCAAGGAGATCAACAACATAACGATAAGGTGTCGTCATCGCATAACTAGGTTAGATGACATGCTTGATAAATTGTTTGGATCACCTACTTTTAGTAAAATATATCTTGAGAGTAGTTATTGCCAAATTAGGACGAAGGAGATGAGTTGAAAATTTCTTTTAAAACTAAGTACGGGGAATGTTTTGTTTGCATTCATATGTAAACAAAATTTTAGCAAGTTCTTACAGGTGTCTTGTTAAAAAAATTTTAGTACACTTGCCACACTAAATGAGATTGTAAAAAAAATTCTTAAATTTCATTGGGGCATTGAACAAGAAAATACATTTAACATTACGAGGAATTTCGTGGAGTACCAGCTTTTGATATTGTTGGATTACAAGAAAGCCTTTGTTAATTTTGAGGAAACTGACCAACCCTTCCGTAGTTTGGCTATTTCTTTGTTGCAGGAATTTGAGGACGAGAGATGTCTAGTGGGTTGCCCCCATTAGAGGTATTGAACATCAAACTGATTTTATCGCCTGGAGCCGTTATTCCAAACCGACCAGCCTAAAAAAGTAATCTTGCGAAGACTACTTCAAAGTCAAGTGAAGGAATTGAGGAGCTAAGGGCAAGTGAGGGAAAGTACGAGTCCATGTGCGGTGCTAGTATTATTTGTCCCTAAAAAGGATGGGACGTGGAGAATGTGCTTTGATTGCCGGAGATCAACAACATAACGATAAGGTGTCGTCACCGCATAACTAGGTTAGATGATGACATGCTTGATAAATTGTTTGGATCACCTACTTTTAGTAAAATATATCTTGAGAGTAGCTATTGCCAAATTAGGACGAAGGAGATGAATTGAAAATTTCTTTTAAAACTAAATACGGGTAATGTTTTGTTTGCATTCATAGGTAAACAAAATTTTAGCATGTTCTTACAGGTGTCTTGTTAAAAAAATTTAGTACACTCACTACACTAACTGAGATTGTCAAAAAAATTCTTAAATTTTATGGGGGCATTGAACAAGAAAATACATTTAACATTACGAGGAATTTCGTGGAGTACAAGCTTTTCATATTGTTGGATTACAAGAAAGCCTTTCTTAATTTTGAGGAAACTGACCAACCCTTCCGTAGTTTGGCTATTTCTTTATTGCAGGAATTTGAGGACGTGAGATGTCTAGTGGGTTGCCCCCATTAGGGGTATTGAACATCAAACTGATTTTGTTATCTGGAGCCGTTATTCCAAACCGACCAGCCTAAAAAAGTAATCTTGAGAAGACAACTTCAAAGACAAGTGAAGGAGTTGAGGAGCAAAGGGCACGTGAGGGAAAGCATGAGTCCATGTGCGGTGCTAGTATTATTTCTGCCCAAAAAGGTTGTGACGTGGAGAATGTGCTCCGATTGCAAGGAGATCAACAACATAACGATAAGGTGTCGTCATCGCATAACTAGGTTAGATGACATGCTTGATAAATTGTTCGGATCACCAACTTTTAGTAAAATATATCTTGAGAGTAGTTATTGCCAAATTAGGACGAAGGAGATGAGTTGAAAATTTCTTTAAAAACTAAATATTGGTAATGTTTTGTTTGCATTCACAGGTAAACCAAATTTTAGCAAGTTCTTTCAGGTGTCCTGTTAAAAAATTTTAGTACACTTGCCACACTAAATGAGATTGTAAAAAAAATTCTTAAATTTCATTGGGGCATTGAACAAGAAAATACATTTAACATTACGAGGAATTTCGTGGAGTACCAGCTTTTGATATTGTTGGATTACAGGAAAGCCTTTGTTAATTTTGAGGAAACTGACCAACCCTTCCGTAGTTTGGCTATTTCTTTGTTGCAGGAATTTGAGGACGAGAGATGTCTAGTGGGTTGCCCCCATTAGAGGTATTGAACATCAAACTGATTTTATCGCCTGGAGCCGTTATTCCAAACCGACCAGCCTAAAAAAGTAATCTTGCGAAGACTACTTCAAAGTCAAGTGAAGGAATTGAGGAGCTAAGGGCAAGTGAGGGAAAGCATGAGTCCATGTGCGGTGCTAGTATTATTTGTCCCTAAAAAGGATGGGACGTGGAGAATGTGCTTTGATTGCCGGAGATCAACAACATAACGATAAGGTGTCGTCATCGCATAACTAGGTTAGATGATGACATGCTTGATAAATTGTTTGGATCACCTACTTTTAGTAAAATATATCTTGAGAGTAGCTATTGCCAAATTAGGACGAAGGAGATGAGTTGAAAATTTCTTTTAAAACTAAATACGGGTAATGTTTTGTTTGCATTCATAGGTAAACAAAATTTTAGCATGTTCTTACAGGTGTTTTGTTAAAAAAATTTAGTACACTCGCTACACTAACTGAGATTGTCAAAAAAATTCTTAAATTTCATTGGGGTATTGAACAAGGAAATACATTTAACATTACGAGGAATTTCGTGGAGTACTAGCTTTTGATATTGTTGGATTACAAGAAAGCCTTTCTTAATTTTGAGGAAACTGATCAACCCTTCCGTAGTTTGGCTATTTCTTTATTGCAGGAATTTGCGGACGTGAGTTGTCTAGTGGGTTGCCCCCATTAGGGGTATTGAACATCAAACTGATTTTGTTATCTGGAGCCGTTACTCCAAACCGACCAGCCTAAAAAAGTAATCTTGAGAAGACAACTTCAAAGACAAGGGAAAGAGTTGAGGAGCAAAGGGCACGTGAGGGAAAGCATGAGTCCATGGGTGGTGCTAGTATTATTTCTGCCCAAAAAGGATGTGACGTGGAGAATGTGCTTCGACTGCAAGGAGATCAACAACATAACGATAAGGTGTCGTCATCGCAGAACTAGGTTGGATGATGACATGCTTGATAAATTGTTTGGATCACCTACTTTTAGTAAAATATATCTTGAGAGTAGCTATTGCCAAATTAGGACAAAGGAGATGGGTTGAAAATTTCTTTTAAAACTAAATACGGGTAATGTTTTGTTTGCATTCATAGGTAAAAAAAATTTTAACAAGTTCTTACAGGTGTCTTGTTAAAAAAATTTAGTACACTCGCTACACTAACTGAGATTGTCAATAAAATTCTTAAATTTTATGGGGGCATTGAACAAGGAAATACATTTAACATTACGAGGAATTTCGTGGAGTACTAGCTTTTGATATTGTTGGATTACAAGAAAGCCTTTCTTAATTTTGAGGAAACTGATCAACCCTTCGTAGTTTGGCTATTTCTTTATTGCAGGAATTTGCGGACGTGAGATGTCTAGTGGGTTGCCCCCATTAGAGGTATTGAACATCAAACTGATTTTGTTATCTGGAGCCGTTACTCCAAACCGACCAGCCTAAAAAAGTAATCTTGAGAAGACAACTTCAAAGACAAGTGAGAAAGAGTTGAGGAACAAAGGGCACGTGAGGGAAAGCATGAGTCCGTGGGGGGTGCTAGTATTATTTCTTCCCAAAAAGGATGTGACGTGGAGAATGTGCTTCGATTGCAAGGAGATCAACAACATAACGATAAGGTGTCGTCATCGCATAACTAGGTTAGATGATGACATGCTTGATAAATTGTTTGGATCACCTACTTTTAGTAAAATATATCTTGAGAGTAGCTATTGCCAAATTAGGACGAAGGAGATGGATTGAAGATTTCTTTTAAAACTAAATACGGGTAATGTTTTGTTTGCATTCATAGGTAAACAAAATTTTAGCAAGTTCTTAAAGGTGTCTTGCTAAAAAAATTTTGTACACTCGCTACACTAACTGAGATTGTCAAAAAAATTCTTAAATTTCATGGGGGCATTGAACAAGAAAATACATTTAACATTACGATGAATTTCGTGGTGCTTTTGATATTGTTGGATTACAAGAAAGCCTTTCTTAATTTTGAGGAAACTGATCAACCCTTCTGTAGTTTGGCTATTTCTTTATTGCAGGAATTTGAGGTCGTGAGATGTCTAGTGGGTTGCCCCCATTAGAGGTATAGAACATCAAACTGATTTTGTTATCTGGAGCCGTTATTCCAAACTGACCAGCCTAAAAAAGTAATGTTGAGAAGACGACTTCAAAGACAAGTGAAGGAGTTGAGGAGCAAAGGGCACGTGAGGGAAAGCATGAGTCCATGGGTGGTGCTAGTATTATTTCTGCCCAAAAAGGATGTGACGTGGAGAATGTGCTTCGACTGCAAGGAGATCAACAACATAACGATAAGGTGTCGTCATCGCAGAACTAGGTTGGATGATGACATGCTTGATAAATTGTTTGGATCACCTACTTTTAGTAAAATATATTTTGAGAGTAGCTATTGCCAAATTAGGACGAAGGAGATGGGTTGAAAATTTCTTTTAAAACTAAATACGGGTAATGTTTTGTTTCCATTCATAGGTAAACAAAATTTTTCCAAGTTCTTACAGGTGCCTTGTTAAAAAAATTTAGTACACTCGCTACACTAACTGAGATTGTCAATAAAATTCTTAAATTTTATGGGGGCATTGAACAAGGAAATACATTTAACATTACGAGGAATTTCGTGGAGTACTAGCTTTTGATATTGTTGGATTACAAGAAAGCCTTTCTTAATTTTGAGGAAACTGATCAACCCTTCCGTAGTTTGGCTATTTCTTTATTGCAGGAATTTGCGGACGTGAGATGTCTAGTGGGTTGCCCCCATTAGAGGTATTGAACATCAAACTGATTTTGTTATCTGGAGCCGTTATTCCAAACCGACCAGCCTAACAAAGTAATCTTGAGAAGACAACTTCAAAAACAAGTGAAAGAGTTGAGGAGCAAAGGGCACGTGAGGGAAAGCATGAGTCCGTGGGTGGTGCTAGTATTATTTCTGCCCAAAAAGTATGTGACGTGGAGAATGTGCTTCGATTGCAAGGAGATCAACAACATAACGATAAGGTGTCGTCATCGCATAACTAGGTTAGATGATGACATGCTTGATAAATTGTTTGGATCACCTACTTTTAGTAAAATATATCTTGAGAGTAGCTATTGCCAAATTAGGACGAAGGAGATGGATTGAAGATTTCTTTTAAAACTAAATACGGGTAATGTTTTGTTTGCATTCATAGGTAAATAAAATTTTAGCAAGTTCTTACAGGTGTCTTGCTAAAAAAATTTAGTACACTCGCTACACTAACTGAGACAGTCAAAAAAATGCTTAAATTTCATGGGGGCATTGAACAAGAAAATACATTTAACATTATGAGGAATTTCGTGGTGCTTTTGATATTGTTGGATTACAAGAAAGCCTTTCTTAATTTTGAGGAAACTGATCAACCCTTCTGTAGTTTGGCTATTTCTTTATTGCAGGAATTTGAGGTCGTGAGATGTCTAGTGGGTAGCCCCCATTAGAGGTATTGAACATCAAACTGATTTTGTTACCTGGAGCCGTTACTCCAAACCGACCAGCCTAAAAAAGAAATATTGAGAAGACAACTTCAAAGACAAGTGAAAGAGTTGAGGAGCAAAGGGCACGTGAGGGAAAGCATGAGTCCATGGGTGGTGCTAGTATTATTTCTGCCCAAAAAGATGTGACGTGGAGAATGTGCTTCTATTGCAAGGAGATCAACAACATAACGATAAGGTGTCGTCATCACATAACTAGGTTAGATGATGACATGCTTGATAAATTGTTTGGATCACCTACTTTTAGTAAAATATATCTTGAGAGTAGCTATTGCCAAATTAGGACGAAGGAGATGAGTAGAAAATTTCTTTTAAAACTAAATACGTGTAATGTTTTGTTTGCATTCATAGGTAAACAAAATTTTTCCAAGTTCTTACAGGTGTTTTGTTAAAAAAATTTATTACACTCGCTACACTAACTGAGATTGTCAAAAAAAATTCTTAGATTTCATGGGGGCATTGAACAAGAAAATACATTTAACATTACGAGGAATTTCGTGGAGTACCAGCTTTTGCTATTGTTGGATTACAAGAAAGCCTTTCTTAATTTTGAGGAAACTGATCAACCCTTCCGTAGTTTGGCTATTTCTTTATTGCAGGAATTTGAGGTCGTGAGATGTCTAGTGGGTTGCCCCCATTAGAGGTATTGAACATCAAAATGATTTTGTTATCTGGAGCCGTTATTCCAAACTGACCAGCCTAAAAAAGTAATCTTGAGAAGACGACTTCAAAGACAAGTGAAGGAGTTGAGGAGCAAAGGGCACGTGAGGGAAAGAATGAGTCCATGTGCGGTGCTAGTATTATTTCTGCCTAAAAAGGATGTGACGTGGAGAATGTGCTTCGATTGCAAGGAGATCAACAACATAACGATAAGGTGTCGTCATCGCATAACTAGGTTAGATGACATGCTTGATAAATTGTTTGGATCACCTACTTTTAGTAAAATATATCTTGAGAGTAGTTATTGCCAAATTAGGATGAAGGAGATGAGTTGAAAATTTCTTTTAAAACTAAATACGGGTAATGTATTGTTTGTTTTCATAGTTAAACAAAATTTTAAAAATTTATTACAGTTCTTTTTAAAAAATTTTAGTACACTTGCCACACTAAATGAGATTGTAAAAAAAATTCTTAAATTTCATTGGGGCATTGAACAAGAAAATACATTTAACATTACGAGGAATTTCGTGGAGTACCAGCTTTTGATATTGTTGGATTACAGGAAAGCCTTTGTTAATTTTGAGGAAACTGACCAACCCTTCCGTAGTTTGGCTATTTCTTTGTTGCAGGAATTTGAGGACGAGAGATGTCTAGTGGGTTGCCCCCATTAGAGGTATTGAACATCAAACTGATTTTATCGCCTGGAGCCGTTATTCCAAACCGACCAGCCTAAAAAAGTAATCTTGCGAAGACTACTTCAAAGTCAAGTGAAGGAATTGAGGAGCTAAGGGCAAGTGAGGGAAAGCATGAGTCCATGTGCGGTGCTAGTATTATTTGTCCCTAAAAAGGATGGGACGTGGAGAATGTGCTTTGATTGCCGGAGATCAACAACATAACGATA
The DNA here is from genome assembly GCA_035079005.1 of Fraxinus americana. Lineage (NCBI taxonomy): Eukaryota > Viridiplantae > Streptophyta > Magnoliopsida > Lamiales > Oleaceae > Fraxinus > Fraxinus americana. Next base: position 50,114 of record JAVHZT010000224.1, on the reverse strand, counting down.
AGGTGTCGTCATCGCATAACTAGGTTAGATGATGACATGCTTGATAAATTGTTTGGATCACCTACTTTTAGTAAAATATATCTTGAGAGTAGCTATTGCCAAATTAGGACGAAGGAGATGAGTTGAAAATTTGTTTTAAAACTAAATACGGGTAATGTTTTGTTTGCATTCATAGGTAAACAAAGTTTTAGCATGTTCTTACAGGTGTCTTGCTAAAAAAATTTAGTACACTCCCTACACTAACAGAGATTGTCAAAAAAATTCTTAAATTTCATGGGGGCATTGAACAAGAAAATACATTTAACATTACGAGGAATTTCGTGGAGTACTAGCTTTTGATATTGTTGGATTACAAGAAAGCCTTTCTTAATTTTGAGGAAACTGATCAACCCTTCCGTAGTTTGGCTATTTCTTTATTGCAGGAATTTGAGGTCGTGAGATGTCTAGTGGGTTGCCCCCATTAGAGGTATTGAACATCAAACTGATTTTGTTATCTGGAGCCGTTATTCCAAACTGACCAGCCTAAAAAAGTAATCTTGAGAAGACGACTTCAAAGACAAGTGAAGGAGTTGAGGAGCAAAGGGCACGTGAGGGAAAGCATGAGTCCATGTGCGGTGCTAGTATTATTTTCGCCTAAAAAGGATGTGACGTGGAGAATGTGCTCCGATTGCAAGGAGATCAACAACATAACGATAAGGTGTCGTCATCGCATAACTAGGTTAGATGATGACATGCTTGATAAATTGTTTGGATCACCTACTTTTAGTAAAATATATCTTGAGAGTAGCTATTGCCAAATTAGGACGAAGGAGATGGGTTGAAAATTTCTTTTAAAACTAAATACGGGTAATGTTTTGTTTGCATTCATAGGTAAACAAAATTTTAACAAGTTCTTACAGGTGTCTTGTTAAAAAAATTTAGTACACTCGCTACACTAACTGAGATTGTCAAAAAAATTCTTAAATTTCATGGGGGCATTAAACAAGAAAATATATTTAACATTACGAGGAATTTCGTGGAGTACTAGCTTTTGATATTGTTGGATTACAAGAAAGCCTTTCTTAATTTTGAGGAAAGTGATCAACCCTTCCGTTGTTTGGCTATTTCTTTGTTGCAGGAATTTGAGGACGAGAGATGTCTAGTGGGTTGCCCCCATTAGAGGTATTGAACATCAAATCGATTTTGTTATCGCTGGAGCCGTTATTCCAAACCGACCAGCCTAACAAAGTAATCTTGAGAAGACAACTTCAAAAACAAGTGAAAGAGTTGAGGAGCAAAGGGCACGTGAGGGAAAGCATGAGTCCGTGGGTGGTGCTAGTATTATTTCTGCCCAAAAAGTATGTGACGTGGAGAATGTGCTTCGATTGCAAGGAGATCAACAACATAATGATACGGTGTCGTCATCGCATAACTAGGTTAGATGATGACATGCTTGATAAATTGTTTGGATCACCTACTTTTGGTAAAATATATCTTGAGAGTAGCTATTGCCAAATTAGGACGAAGGAGATGGATTGAAAATTTCTTTTAAAACTAAATACGGGTAATGTTTTGTTTGCATTCATAGGTAAACAAAATTTTAGCAAGTTCTTACAGGTCTTGTTAAAAAATTTAGTACACTCGCTACACTAACTGAGATTGTCAAAAAAATTCTTAAATTTCATGGGGGCATTGAACAAGGAAATACATTTAACATTACGAGGAATTTCGTGGAGTACTAGCTTTTGATATTGTTGGATTACAAGAAAGCCTTTCTTAATTTTGAGGAAACTGATCAACCCTTCCGTAGTTTGGCTATTTCTTTATTGCAGGAATTTGAGGTCGTGAGATGTCTAGTGGGTTCCCCATTAGAGGTATTGAACATCAAACTGATTTTGTTATCTGGAGCCGTTACTCCAAACCGACCAGCCTAAAAAAGTAATCTTGAGAAGACAACTTCAAAGACAAATGAAAGAGTTGAGGAGCAAAGGGCACGTGAGGGAAAGCATGAGTCCATGGGTGGTGCTAGTATTATTTCTGCCCAAAAAGGATGTGACGTGGAGAATGTGCTTCGATTGCAAGGAGATCAACAACATAACGATAAGGTGTCGTCATCGCATAACTAGGTTAGATGATGACATGCTTGATAAATTGTTTGGATCACCTACTTTTAGTAAAATATATCTTGATAGTAGCTATTGCCAAATCAGGACGAAGGAGATGGGTTGAAATTTTCTTTTAAAACTAAATACGGGTAATGTTTTGTTTGCATTCATATGTAAACAAAATTTTAGCAAGTTCTTACAGGTGTCTTGTTAAAAAAATTTAGTACACTCGCTACACTAACTGAGATTGTCAATAAAATTCTTAAATTTTATGGGGGCATTGAACAAGGAAATACATTTAACATTACGAGGAATTTCGTGGAGTACTAGCTTTTGATATTGTTGGATTACAAGAAAGCCTTTCTTAATTTTGAGGAAACTGATCAACCCTTCGTAGTTTGGCTATTTCTTTATTGCAGGAATTTGCGGACGTGAGATGTCTAGTGGGTTGCCCCCATTAGAGGTATTGAACATCAAACTGATTTTATCGCCTGGAGCCGTTATTGCAAACCGACCAGCCTAAAAAAGTAATCTTGAGAAGACAACTTCAAAGACAAGTGAAGGAGTTGAGGAGCAAGGGGCACGTGAGGGAAAGCATGAGTCCATGTGCGGTGCTAGTATTATTTCTGCCTAAAAAGGATGTGACGTGGAGAATGTGCTCCGATTGCAAGGAGATCAACAACATAACGATAAGGTGTCGTCATCGCATAACTAGGTTAGATGATGACATGCTTGATAAATTGTTTGGATCACCTACTTTTAGTAAAATATATCTTGAGAGTAGCTATTGCCAAATTAGGACGAAGGAGATGGGTTGAAAATTTCTTTTAAAACTAAATACGGGTAATGTTTTGTTTGCATTCATAGGTAAACAAAATTTTAACAAGTTCTTACAGGTCTTGTTAAAAAAATTTAGTACACTCGCTACACTAACTGAGATTGTCAAAAAAATTCTTAAATTTCATGGGGGCATTGAACAAGAAAATACATTTAACATTACGAGGAATTTCGTGGAGTACAAGCTTTTCATATTGTTGGATTACAAGAAAGCCTTTCTTAATTTTGAGGAAACTGACCAACCCTTCCGTAGTTTGGCTATTTCTTTATTGCAGGAATTTGAGGACGTGAGATGTCTAGTGGGTTGCCCCATTAGGGGTATTGAACATCAAACTGATTTTGTTATCTGGAGCCGTTATTCCAAACCGACCAGCCTAAAAAAGTAATCTTGAGAAGACAACTTCAAAGACAAGTGAAAGAGTTGAGGAGCAAAGGGCACGTGAGGGAAAGCATGAGTCCATAGGTGGTGCTAGTATTATTTCTGCCCAAAAAGGATGGGACGTGGAGAATGTGCTTCGATTGCAAGGAGATCAACCGCATAACGATAAGGTGTCGTCATCGCATAACTAGGTTAGATGATGACATGCTTGATAAATTGTTTGGATCACCTACTTTTAGTAAAATATATCTTGAGAGTAGCTATTGCCAAATTTGGACGAAGGAGATGGGTTGAAAATTTCTTTTAAAACTAAATACGGGTAATGTTTTGTTTGCATTCATAGGTAAACAAAATTGTAACAAGTTCTTACAGGTGTCTTGTTAAAAAAATTTAGTAGACTCGCTACACTAACTGAGATTGTCAAAAAAATTCTTAAATTTCATGGGGGCATTGAACAAGAAAATATATTTAACGTTACGAGGAATTTCGTGGAGTACTAGCTTTTGATATTGTTGGATTACAAGAAAGCCTCTCTTAATTTTGAGGAAACTGATCAACCCTTCCGTAGTTTTGCTATTTCTTTGTTGCAGGAATTTTCGGACGTGAGATGTCTAGTGGGTTGCCTCCATTAGAGGTATTGAACATCAAACTGATTTTGTTATCTGGAGCCGTTACTCCAAACCGACCAGCCTAAAAAAGTAATCTTGAGAAGACAACTTCAAAGACAAGTGAGAAAGAGTTGAGGAGCAAAGGGCACGTGAGGGAAAGCATGAGTCCGTGGGTGGTGCTAGTATTATTTCTGCCCAAAAAGGATGTGACGTGGAGAATGTGCTTCGATTGCAAGGAGATCAACAACATAACGATAAGGTGTCGTCATCGCATAACTAGGTTAGATGATGACATGCTTGATAAATTGTTTGGATCACCTACTTTTAGTAAAATATATCTTGAGAGTAGCTATTGCCAAATTAGGACGAAGGAGATGGGTTGAAAATTTCTTTTAAAACTAAATACGGGTAATGTTTTGTTTGCATTCATAGGTAAACAAAATTTTAGCAAGTTCTTACAGGTGTCTTGTTAAAAAAATTTAGTACACTCGCTACACTAACTGAGATTGTCAAAAAAATTCTTAAATTTCATGGGGGCATTGAACAAGAAAATACATTTAACATTACGAGGAATTTCGTGGAGTACAAGCTTTTGATATTGTTGGATTACAAGAAAGCCTTTCTGAATTTTGAGGAAACTGATCAACCTTTCCGTAGTTTGGCTATTTCTTTATTCCAGGAATTTGAGGACGTGAGATGTCTAGTGGGTTGCCCCCATTCGGGTATCGAACATCAAACTGATTTTGTTATCTGGAGCCGTTATTCCAAACCGACCAGCCTAAAAAAGTAATCTTGAGAAGACAACTTCAAAGACAAGTGAAAGAGTTGAGGAGCAAAGGGCACGTGAGGGAAAGCATGAGTCCATGTGCGGTGCTAGTATTATTTCTGCCAAAAAAGGATGTGAAGTGGAGAATGTGCTTCGATTGCAAGGAGATCAACAACATAACGATAAGGTGTCGTCATCGCATAACTAGGTTAGATGATGACATGCTTGATAAATTGTTTGGATCACCTACTTTTAGTAAAATATATCTTGAGAGTAGCTATTGCCAAATTAGGACGAAGGAGATGGGTTGAAAATTTCTTTTAAAACTAAATACGGGTAATGTTTTGTTTGCATTCATAGGTAAACAAAATTTTAACAAGTTCTTACAGGTGTCTTGTTAAAAAAATTTAGTACACTCGCTACACTAACTGAGATTGTCAAAAAAATTCTTAAATTTCATGGGGGCATTGAACAAGAAAATATATTTAACATTACGAGGAATTTCGTGGAGTACTAGCTTTTGATATTGTTGGATTACAAGAAAGCCTTTCTTAATTTTGAGGAAACTGATCAACTCTTCCGTAGTTTGGCTATTTCTTTTTTGCAGGAATTTGAGGACGAGAGATGTCTAGTGGGTTGCCCCCATTAGAGGTATTGAACATCAAAGCGATTTTGTTATCTCGGAGCCGTTATTCCAAACCGACCAGCCTAAAAAAGTAATCTTACGAAGACTACTTCAAAGTCAAGTAAAGGAATTGAGGAGCTAAGGGCAAGTGAGGGAAAGTACGAGTCCATGTGCGGTGCTAGTATTATTTGTCCCTAAAAAGGATGGGACGTGGAGAATGTGCTTTGATTGCAGAAGATCAACAACATAACGATAAGGTGTCGTCATCGCATAACTAGGTTAGATGATGACATGCTTGATAAATTGTTTGGATCACCTACTTTTAGTAAAATATATCTTGAGAGTAGCTATTGCCAAATTAGGACGAAGGAGATGGGTTGAAAATTTCTTTTAAAACTAAATACGGGTAATGTTTTGTTTGCATTCATAGGTAAACAAAATTTTAACAAGTTCTTACAGGTGTCTTGTTAAAAAAATTTAGTACACTCGCTACACTAACTGAGATTGTCAAAAAAATTCTTAAATTTCATGGGGGCATTGAACAAGAAAATACATTTAACATTACGTGGAATTTCGTGGAGTACAAGCTAATTGATATTGTTGGATTACAAGAAAGCCTTTCTTAATTTTGAGGAAACTGATCAACCCTTCAGTAGTTTGGCTATTTCTTTATTGCAGGAATTTGAGGACGTGAGATGTCTAGTGGGTTGCCCCCATTAGAGGTATTGAACATCAAACTGATTTTGTTATCTGGAGCCGTTATTCCAAACCGACCAGCCTAAAAAAGTAATCTTGAGAAGACAACTTCAAAGACAAGTGAAAGAGTTGAGGAGCAAAGGGCACGTGAGGGAAAGCATGAGTCCATGGGTGGTGCTAGTATTATTTCTGCCCAAAAAGGATGTGACGTGGAGAATGTGCTTCGATTGCAAGGAGATCAACAACATAACGATAAGGTGTCGTCATCGCATAACTAGGTTAGATGATGACATGCTTGATAAATTGTTTGGATCACCTACTTTTAGTAAAATATATCTTGAGAGTAGCTATTGCCAAATTAGGACGAAGGAGATGGGTTGAAAATTTCTTTTAAAACTAAATACGGGTAATGTTTTGTTTGCATTCATAGGTAAACAAAATTTTAACAAGTTCTTACAGGTCTTGTTAAAAAAATTTAGTACACTCGCTACACTAACTGAGATTGTCAAAAAAATTCTTAAATTTCATGGGGGCATTGAACAAGAAAATACATTTAACATTACGAGGAATTTCGTGGAGTACAAGCTTTTCATATTGTTGGATTACAAGAAAGCCTTTCTTAATTTTGAGGAAACTGACCAACCCTTCCGTAGTTTGGCTATTTCTTTGTTGCAGGAATTTGAGGACGAGAGATGTCTAGTGGGTTGCCCCCATTAGAGGTATTGAACATCAAACTGATTTTATCGCCTGGAGCCGTTATTGCAAACCGACCAGCCTAAAAAAGTAATCTTGAGAAGACAACTTCAAAGACAAGTGAAGGAGTTGAGGAGCAAGGGGCACGTGAGGGAAAGCATGAGTCCATGTGCGGTGCTAGTATTATTTCTGCCTAAAAAGGATGTGACGTGGAGAATGTGCTTCTATTGCAAGGAGATCAACATCATAACGATAAGGTGTCGTCATCGCATAACTAGGTTAGATGATGACATGCTTGATAAATTGTTTGGATCACCTACTTTTAGTAAAATATATCTTGAGAGTAGCTATTGCCAAATTAGGACGAAGGAGATGGGTTGAAAATTTCTTTTAAAACTAAATACGGGTAATGTTTTGTTTGCATTCATAGGTAAACAAAATTTTAACAAGTTCTTACAGGTCTTGTTAAAAAAATTTAGTACACTCGCTACACTAACTGAGATTGTCAAAAAAATTCTTAAATTTCATGGGGGCATTGAACAAGAAAATACATTTAACATTACGAGGAATTTCGTGGAGTACAAGCTTTTCATATTGTTGGATTACAAGAAAGCCTTTCTTAATTTTGAGGAAACTGACCAACCCTTCCGTAGTTTGGCTATTTCTTTATTGCAGGAATTTGAGGACGTGAGATGTCTAGTGGGTTGCCCCCATTAGGGGTATTGAACATCAAACTGATTTTGTTATCTGGAGCCGTTATTCCAAACCGACCAGCCTAAAAAAGTAATCTTGAGAAGACAACTTCAAAGACAAGTGAAGGAGTTGAGGAGCAAGGGGCACGTGAGGGAAAGCATGAGTCCATGTGCGGTGCTAGTATTATTTCTGCCTAAAAAGGATGTGACGTGGAGAATGTGCTTCTATTGCAAGGAGATCAACATCATAACGATAAGGTGTCGTCATCGCATAACTAGGTTAGATGATGACATGCTTGATAAATTGTTTGGATCACCTACTTTTAGTAAAATATATCTTGAGAGTAGCTATTGCCAAATTAGGACGAAGGAGATGGGTTGAAAATTTCTTTTAAAACTAAATACGGGTAATGTTTTGTTTGCATTCATAGGTAAACAAAATTGTAACAAGTTCTTACAGGTGTCTTGTTAAAAAAATTTAGTACACTCGCTACACTAACTGAGATTGTCAAAAAAATTCTTAAATTTCATGGGGGCATTGAACAAGAAAATATATTTAACATTACGAGGAATTTCGTGGAGTACTAGCTTTTGATATTGTTGGATTACAAGAAAGCCTTTCTTAATTTTGAGGAAACTGATCAACCCTTCCGTAGTTTTGCTATTTCTTTGTTGCAGGAATTTGAGGACGAGAGATGTCTAGTGGGTTGCCCCCTTTAGAGGTATTGAACATCAAACTGATTTTATCGCCTGGAGCCGTTATTGCAAACCGACCAGCCTAAAAAAGTAATCTTGCGAAGACTAGTTCAAAGTCAAGGGAAGGAATTGAGGAGCTAAGGGCAAGTGAGGGAAAGCATGAGTCCATGTGCGGTGCTTGTATTATTTGTCCCTAAAAAGGATGGGACGTGGAGAATGTGCTTTGATTGCCGGAGAACAACGACATAACGATAAGGTGTCGTCATCGCATAACTAGGTTAGATGATGACATGCTTGATAAATTGTTTGGATCACCTACTTTTAGTAAAATATATCTTGAGAGTAGCTATTGCCAAATTAGGACGAAGGAGATGGGTTGAAAATTTCTTTTAAAACTAAATACGGGTAATGTTTTGTTTGCATTCATAGGTAAACAAAATTTTAACAAGTTCTTACAGGTCTTGTTAAAAAAATTTAGTACACTCACTACACTAATTGAGATTGTCAAAAAAATTCTTAAATTTCATGGGGGCATTGAACAAGAAAATACATTTAACATTACGAGGAATTTCGTGGAGTACAAGCTTTTCATATTGTTGGATTACAAGAAAGCCTTTCTTAATTTTGAGGAAACTGATCAACCCTTCCGTAGTTTGGCTATTTCTTTATTGCAGGAATTTGAGGACGTGAGATGTCTAGTGGGTTGCCCCCATTAGGGGTATTGAACATCAAACTGATTTTGTTATCTGGAGCCGTTATTCCAAACCGACCAGCCTAAAAAAGTAATCTTGAGAAGACAACTTCAAAGACAAGTGAAAGAGTTGAGGAGCAAAGGGCACGTGAGGGAAAGCATGAGTCCATAGGTGGTGCTAGTATTATTTCTGCCCAAAAAGGATGTGACGTGGAGAATGTGCTTCGATTGCAAGGAGATCAACAACATAACGATAAGGTGTCGTCATCGCATAACTAGGTTAGATGATGACATGCTTGATAAATTGTTTGGATCACCTACTTTTAGTAAAATATATCTTGAGAGTAGCTATTGCCAAATTAGGACGAAGGAGATGGGTTGAAAATTTCTTTTAAAACTAAATACGGGTAATGTTTTGTTTGCATTCATAGGTAAACAAAATTGTAACAAGTTCTTACAGGTGTCTTGTTAAAAAAATTTAGTAGACTCGCTACACTAACTGAGATTGTCAAAAAAATTCTTAAATTTCATGGGGGCATTGAACAAGAAAATATATTTAACATTACGAGGAATTTCGTGGAGTACTAGCTTTTGATATTGTTGGATTACAAGAAAGCCTTTCTTAATTTTGAGGAAACTGATCAACCCTTCCGTAGTTTTGCTATTTCTTTGTTGCAGGAATTTGAGGACGAGAGATGTCTAGTGGGTTGCCCCCTTTAGAGGTATTGAACATCAAACTGATTTTATCGCCTGGAGCCGTTATTGCAAACCGACCAGCCTAAAAAAGTAATCTTGCGAAGACTAGTTAAAAGTCAAGGGAAGGAATTGAGGAGCTAAGGGCAAGTGAGGGAAAGCATGAGTCCATGTGCGATGCTAGTATTATTTGTCCCTAAAAAGGATGGGACGTGGAGAATGTGCTTTGATTGCCGGAGAACAACGACATAACGATAAGGTGTCGTCATCGCATAACTAGGTTAGATGATGACATGCTTGATAAATTGTTTGGATCACCTACTTTTAGTAAAATATATCTTGAGAGTAGCTATTGCCAAATTAGGACGAAGGAGATGGGTTGAAAATTTCTTTTAAAACTAAATACGGGTAATGTTTTGTTTGCATTCATAGGTAAACAAAATTTTAACAAGTTCTTACAGGTGTCTTGTTAAAAAAATTTAGTACACTCGCTACACTAACTGAGATTGTCAAAAAAATTCTTAAATTTCATGGGGGCATTGAACAAGAAAATACATTTAACATTACGAGGAATTTCGTGGAGTACAAGCTTTTCATATTGTTGGATTACAAGAAAGCCTTTCTTAATTTTGAGGAAACTGATCAACCCTTCGTAGTTTGGCTATTTCTTTATTGCAGGAATTTGCGGACGTGAGATGTCTAGTGGGTTGCCCCCATTAGAGGTATTGAACATCAAACTGATTTTGTTATCTGGAGCCGTTATTCCAAACCGACCAGCCTAAAAAAGTAATCTTGAGAAGACAACTTCAAAGACAAGTGAAGGAGTTGAGGAGCAAAGGGCACGTGAGGGAAAGCATGAGTCCATGGGTGGTGCTAGTATTATTTCTGCCCAAAAAGGATGTGACGTGGAGAATGTGCTTCGATTGCAAGGAGATCAACAACATAACGATAAGGTGTCGTCATCGCATAACTAGGTTAGATGATGACATGCTTGATAAATTGTTTGGATCACCTACTTTTAGTAAAATATATCTTGAGAGTAGCTATTGCCAAATTAGGACGAAGGAGATGGGTTGAAAATTTCTTTTAAAACTAAATACGGGTAATGTTTTGTTTGCATTCATAGGTAAACAAAATTTTAACAAGTTCTTACAGGTGTCTTGTTAAAAAAATTTAGTACACTCGCTACACTAACTGAGATTGTCAAAAAAATTCTTAAATTTCATGGGGGCATTGAACAAGAAAATACATTTAACATTACGTGGAATTTCGTGGAGTACAAGCTATTGATATTGTTGGATTACAAGAAAGCCTTTCTTAATTTTGAGGAAACTGATCAACCCTTCCGTAGTTTGGCTATTTCTTTATTGCAGGAATTTGAGGACGTGAGATGTCTAGTGGGTTGCCCCCATTAGAGGTATTGAACATCAAACTGATTTTGTTATCTGGAGCCGTTATTCCAAACCGACCAGCCTAACAAAGTAATCTTGAGAAGACAACTTCAAAGACAAGTGAAAGAGTTGAGGAGCAAAGGGCACGTGAGGGAAAGCATGAGTCCATGGGTGGTGCTAGTATTATTTCTGCCTAAAAAGGATGTGACGTGGAGAATGTGCTCCGATTGCAAGGAGATCAACAACATAACGATAAGGTGTCGTCATCGCATAACTAGGTTAGATGATGACATGCTTGATAAATTGTTTGGATCACCTACTTTTAGTAAAATATATCTTGAGAGTAGCTATTGCCAAATTAGGACGAAGGAGATGGGTTGAAAATTTCTTTTAAAACTAAATACGGGTAATGTTTTGTTTGCATTCATAGGTAAACAAAATTTTAACAAGTTCTTACAGGTGTCTTGTTAACAAAATTTAGTACACTCGCTACACTAACTGAGATTGTCAAAAAAATTCTTAAATTTCATGGGGGCATTGAACAAGAAAATATATTTAACATTACGAGGAATTTCGTGGAGTACTAGCTTTTGATATTGTTGGATTACAAGAAAGCCTTTCTTAATTTTGAGGAAACTGACCAACCCTTCCGTAGTTTGGCTATTTCTTTGTTGCAGGAATTTGAGGACGAGAGATGTCTAGTGGGTTGCCCCCATTAGAGGTATTGAACATCAAACTGATTTTATCGCCTGGAGCCGTTATTCCAAACCGACCAGCCTAAAAAAGTAATCTTGCGAAGACTACTTCAAAGTCAAGTGAAGGAATTGAGGAGCTAAGGGCAAGTGAGGGAAAGCATGAGTCCATGTGCGGTGCTAGTATTATTTGTCCCTAAAAAGGATGGGACGTGGAGAATGTGCTTTGATTGCCGGAGATCAACAACATAACGATAAGGTGTCGTCATCGCATAACTAGGTTAGATGATGACATGCTTGATAAATTGTTTGGATCACCTACTTTTAGTAAAATATATCTTGAGAGTAGCTATTGCCAAATTAGGACGAAGGAGATGGGTTGAAAATTTCTTTTAAAACTAAATACGGGTAATGTTTTGTTTGCATTCATAGGTAAACAAAATTTTAACAAGTTCTTACAGGTGTCTTGTTAAAAAAATTTAGTACACTCGCTACACTAACTGAGATTGTCAAAAAAATTCTTAAATTTCATGGGGGCATTGAACAAGAAAATACATTTAACATTATTAAGGATATGTTGCGTTTTTCACTTCTTTTTTTTTTTTTTTTGAAAGAGTGAAATTACGAGGAATTTCGTGGAGAACCAGGTTTTGATATTGTTGGATTACAAGAAAGCCTTTCTTAATTTTGAGGAAACTGACCAACCCTTCCGTAGTTTGGCTATTTCTTTATTGCAGGAATTTGAGGACGAGAGATGTCTAGTGGGTTGCCCCCATTAGAGGTATTGAACATCAAACTGATTTTGTTATCTGGAGCCGTTATTCCAAACCGACCAGCCTAAAAAAGTAATCTTGAGAAGACAACTTCAAAGACAAGTGAAAGAGTTGAGGAGCAAAGGGCACGTGAGGGAAAGCATGAGTCCATGTGCGGTGCTAGTATTATTTGTCCCTAAAAAGGATGGGACGTGGAGAATGTGCTTTGATTGCCGGAGATCAACAACATAACGATAAGGTGTCGTCATCGCATAACTAGGTTAGATGATGACATGCTTGATAAATTGTTTGGATCACCTACTTTTAGTAAAATATATCTTGAGAGTAGCTATTGCCAAATTAGGACGAAGGAGATGGGTTGAAAATTTCTTTTAAAACTAAATACGGGTAATGTTTTGTTTGCATTCATAGGTAAACAAAATTTTAACAAGTTCTTACAGGTGTCTTGTTAAAAAAATTTAGTACACTCGCTACACTAACTGAGATTGTCAAAAAAATTCTTAAATTTCATGGGGGCATTGAACAAGAAAATACATTTAACATTACGAGGAATTTCATGGAGAACCAGCTTTTGATATTGTTTGATTACAAGAAAGCCTTTCACCCTTCCGTAGTTTGGCAATTTCTTTGTTGCAGGAATTTGGGGACGTGAGATGTCTAGTGGGTTTCCCCCATTAGAGGTATTCAACATCAAACTGATTTTCTCACCAGGAACCGTTATTCCAAACCGACCAGCCTAAAAAAGTAATCTTGAGAAGACAACTTCAAAGACAAGTGAAGGAGTTGAGGAGCAAAGGGCACGTGAGGGAAAGCATGAGTCCATGGGTGGTGCTAGTATTATTTCTGCCCAAAAAGGATGTGACGTGGAGAACGTGCTTTGATTGCAAGGAGATCAACAACATAACGTTAAGGTGTCGTCATCGCATAACTAGGTTAGATGATGACATGCTTGATAAATTGTTTGGATCACCTACTTTTAGTAAAATATATCTTGAGAGTAGCTATTGCCAAATTAGGACGAAGGAGATGGGTTGAAAATTTCTTTTAAAACTAAATACGGGTAATGTTTTGTTTGCATTCAAAGGTAAACAAAATTTTAACAAGTTCTTACAGGTGTCTTGTTAAAAAAATTTAGTACACTCGCTACACTAACTGAGATTGTCAAAAAAATTCTTAAATTTCATGGGGGCATTGGACAAGAAAATCAATTTAACATTACGAGGAATTTCGTGGAGTACTAGCTTTTGATATTGTTGGATTACAAGAAAGCCTTTCTTAATTTTGAGGAAACTGATCAACTCTTCCGTAGTTTGGCTATTTCTTTTTTGCAGGAATTTGAGGACGAGAGATGTCTAGTGGGTTGCCCCCATTAGAGGTATTGAACATCAAACTGATTTTGTTATCTGGAGCCGTTATTCCAAACCGACCAGCCTAAAAAAGTAATCTTGAGAAGACAACTTCAAAGACAAGTGAAAGAGTTGAGGAGAAAAGGGCACGTGAGGGAAAGCATGAGTCCATGTGCGGTGCTAGTATTATTTGTCCCTAAAAAGGATGGGACTTGGAGAATGTGCTTTGATTGCCGGAGATCAACGACATAACGATAAGGTGTCGTCATCGCATAACTAGGTTAGATGATGACATGCTTGATAAATTGTTTTGATCACCTACTTTTAGTAAAATATATCTTGAGAGTAGCTATTGCCAAATTAGGACGAAGGAGATGGGTTGAAAATTTCTTTTAAAACTAAATACGGGTAATGTTTTGTTTGCATTCATAGGTAAACAAAATTTTAACAAGTTCTTACAGGTCTTGTTAAAAAAATTTAGTACACTCGCTACACTAACTGAGATTGTCAAAAAAATTCTTAAATTTCATGGGGGCATTGAACAAGAAAATACATTTAACATTACGAGGAATTTCGTGGAGTACAAGCTTTTCATATTGTTGGATTACAAGAAAGCCTTTCTTAATTTTGAGGAAACTGACCAACCCTTCCGTAGTTTGGCTATTTCTTTATTGCAGGAATTTGAGGACGTGAGATGTCTAGTGGGTTGCCCCATTAGGGGTATTGAACATCAAACTGATTTTGTTATCTGGAGCCGTTATTCCAAACCGACCAGCCTAAAAAAGTAATCTTGAGAAGACAACTTCAAAGACAAGTGAAAGAGTTGAGGAGCAAAGGGCACGTGAGGGAAAGCATGAGTCCATAGGTGGTGCTAGTATTATTTCTGCCCAAAAAGGATGGGACGTGGAGAATGTGCTTCGATTGCAAGGAGATCAACCGCATAACGATAAGGTGTCGTCATCGCATAACTAGGTTAGATGATGACATGCTTGATAAATTGTTTGGATCACCTACTTTTAGTAAAATATATCTTGAGAGTAGCTATTGCCAAATTAGGACGAAGGAGATGGGTTGAAAATTTCTTTTAAAACTAAATACGGGTAATGTTTTGTTTGCATTCATAGGTAAACAAAATTTTAACAAGTTCTTACAGGTCTTGTTAAAAAAATTTAGTACACTCGCTACACTAACTGAGATTGTCAAAAAAATTCTTAAATTTCATGGGGGCATTGAACAAGAAAATATATTTAACATTACGAGGAATTTCGTGGAGTACTAGCTTTTGATATTGTTGGATTACAAGAAAGCCTTTCTTAATTTTGAGGAAACTGATCAACTCTTCCGTAGTTTGGCTATTTCTTTTTTGCAGGAATTTGAGGACGAGAGATGTCTAGTGGGTTGCCCCCATTAGAGGTATTGAACATCAAACTGATTTTATCGCCTGGAGCCGTTATTCCAAACCGACCAGCCTAAAAAAGTAATCTTGCGAAGACTACTTCAAAGTCAAGTGAAGGAATTGAGGAGCTAAGGGCAAGTGAGGGAAAGCATGAGTCCATGTGCGGTGCTAGTATTATTTGTCCCTAAAAAGGATGGGACGTGGAGAATGTGCTTTGATTGCAAGGAGATCAACAACATAACGATAAGGTGTCGTCATCGCATAACTAGGTTAGATGATAACATGCTTGATAAATTGTTTGGATCACCTACTTTTAGTAAAATATATCTTGAGAGTAGCAATTGCCAAATTAGGACGAAGGAGATGAGTAGAAAATTTCTTTTAAAACTAAATACGGGTAATGTTTTGTTTGCATTCATAGGTAAACAAAATTTTTCCAAGTTCTTACAGGTGTTTTGTTTAAAAAATTTAGTACACTCGCTACACTAACTGAGATTGTCAAAAAAATTCTTAAATTTCATGGGGGCATTGAACAAGGAAATACATTTAACATTACGAGGAATTTCGTGGAGTACTAGCTTTTGATATTGTTGGATTACAAGAAAGCCTTTCTTAATTTTGAGGAAACTGATCAACCCTTCCGTAGTTTGGCTATTTCTTTATTGCAGGAATTTGCGGACGTGAAATGTCTAGTGGGTTGCCCCCATTAGAGGTATTGAACATCAAACTGATTTTGTTATCTGGAGCCGTTATTCCAAACCGACCAGCCTAAAAAAGTAATCTTGAGAAGACAACTTCAAAGACAAGTGAAGGAGTTGAGGAGCAAAGGGCACGTGAGGGAAAGCATGAGTCCATGTGCGGTGCTAGTATTATTTCTGCCTAAAAAGGATGTGACGTGGAGAATGTGCTTCGATTGCAAGGAGATCAACAACATAACGATAAGGTGTCGTCATCGCATAACTAGGTTAGATGATGACATGCTTGATAAATTGTTTGGATCACCTACTTTTAGTAAAATATATCTTGAGAGTAGCTATTGCCAAATTAGGACGAAGGAGATGAGTTGAAAATTTCTTTTAAAACTAAATACGGGTAATGTTTTGTTTGCATTCATAGGTAAACAAAATTTTAGCATGTTCTTACAGGTGTTTTGTTAAAAAAATTTAGTACACTCGCTACAGTAACTGAGATTGTCAAAAAAATTCTTAAATTTCATGGGGGCATTGAACAAGAAAATATATTTAACATTACGAGGAATTTCGTGGAGTACTAGCTTTTGATATTGTTGGATTACAAGAAAGCCTTTCTTAATTTTGAGGAAACTGATCAACCCATCCGTAGTTTGGCTATTTCTTTGTTGCAGGAATTTGAGGACGAGAGATGTCTAGTGGGTTGCCCCCATTAGAGGTATTGAACATCAAACTGATTTTATCGCCTGGAGCCGTTATTCCAAACCGACCAGCCTAAAAAAGTAATCTTGCGAAGACTACTTCAAAGTCAAGTGAAGGAATTGAGGAGCTAAGGGCAAGTGAGGGAAAGCATGAGTCCATGTGCGGTGCTAGTATTATTTGTCCCTAAAAAGGATGGGACGTGGAGAATGTGCTTTGATTGCCGGAGATCAACGACATAACGATAAGGTGTCGTCATCGCATAACTAGGTTAGATGATGACATGCTTGATAAATTGTTTTGATCACCTACTTTTAGTAAAATATATCTTGAGAGTAGCTATTGCCAAATTAGGACGAAGGAGATGGGTTGAAAATTTCTTTTAAAACTAAATACGGGTAATGTTTTGTTTGCATTCATAGGTAAACAAAATTTTAACAAGTTCTTACAGGTCTTGTTAAAAAAATTTAGTACACTCGCTACACTAACTGAGATTGTCAAAAAAATTCTTAAATTTCATGGGGGCATTGAACAAGAAAATACATTTAACATTACGAGGAATTTCGTGGAGTACAAGCTTTTCATATTGTTGGATTACAAGAAAGCCTTTCTTAATTTTGAGGAAACTGACCAACCCTTCCGTAGTTTGGCTATTTCTTTGTTGCAGGAATTTGAGGACGAGAGATGTCTAGTGGGTTGCCCCCATTAGAGGTATTGAACATCAAACTGATTTTATCGTCTGGAGCCGTTATTCCAAACCGACCAGCCTAAAAAAGTAATCTTGCGAAGACTACTTCAAAGTGAAGTGAAGGAATTGAGGAGCTAAGGGCAAGTGAGGGAAAGCATGAGTCCATGTGCGGTGCTAGTATTATTTGTCCCTAAAAAGGATGGGACGTGGAGAATGTGCTTCGATTGCAAGGAGATCAACAACATAACGATAAGGTGTCGTCATCGCATAACTAGGTTAGATGATGACATGCTTGATAAATTGTTTGGATCACCTACTTTTAGTAAAATATATCTTGAGAGTAGCTATTGCCAAATTAGGACGAAGGAGATGAGTTGAAAATTTCTTTTAAAACTAAATACGGGTAATGTTTTGTTTGCATTCATAGGTAAACAAAATTTTAGCAAGTTCTTACAGGTGTTTTGTTAAAAAAATTTAGTACACTCGCTACACTAACTGAGATTGTCAAAAAAATTCTTAAATTTCATGGGGGCATTGAACAAGAAAATACATTTAACATTACGAGGAATTTCGTGGAGTACCAGCTTTTGATATTGTTGGATTACAGGAAAGCCTTTGTTAATTTTGAGGAAACTGACCAACCCTTCCGTAGTTTGGCTATTTCTTTGTTGCAGGAATTTGAGGACGAGAGATGTCTAGTGGGTTGCCCCCATTAGAGGTATTGAACATCAAACTGATTGAATCGCCTGGAGCCGTTATTCCATACCGACCAGCCTAAAAAAGTAATCTTGCGAAGACTACTTCAAAGTCAAGTGAAGGAATTGAGGAGCTAAGGGCAAGTGAGGGAAAGCATGAGTCCATGTGCGGTGCTAGTATTATTTGTCCCTAAAAAGGATGGGACGTGGAGAATGTGCTTTGATTGCCGGAGATCAACAACATAACGATAAGGTGTCGTCATCGCATAACTAGGTTAGATGATGACATGCTTGATAAATTGTTTGGATCACCTACTTTTAGTAAAATATATCTTGAGAGTAGCTATTGCCAAATTAGGACGAAGGAGATGAGTTGAAAATTTCTTTTAAAACTAAATACGGGTAATGTTTTGTTTGCATTCATAGGTAAACAAAATTTTAGCATGTTCTTACAGGTGTTTTGTTAAAAAAATTTAGTACACTCGCTACACTAACTGAGATTGTCAAAAAAATTCTTAAATTTCATGGGGGCATTGAACAAGAAAATACATTTAACATTACTAAGGATATGTTGCGTTTTTCACTTCTTTTTTTTTTTTTTTTTTGAAAGAGTGAAATTACGAGGAATTTCGTGGAGATCCAGGTTTTGATATTGTTGGATTACAAGAAAGCCTTTCTTATTTTTGAGGAAACTGACCAACCCTTCCGTAGTTTGGCTATTTCTTTATTGCAGGAATTTGAGGACGTGAGATGTCTAGTGGGTTGCCCCATTAGGGGTATTGAACATCAAACTGATTTTGTTATCTGGAGCCGTTATTCCAAACCGACCAGCCTAAAAAAGTAATCTTGAGAAGACAACTTCAAAGACAAGTGAAAGAGTTGAGGAGCAAAGGGCACGTGAGGGAAAGCATGAGTCCATAGGTGGTGCTAGTATTATTTCTGCCCAAAAAGGATGTGACGTGGAGAATGTGCTTCGATTGCAAGGAGATCAACAACATAACGATAAGGTGTCGTCATCGCATAACTAGGTTAGATGATGACATGCTTGATAAATTGTTTGGATCACCTACTTTTAGTAAAATATATCTTGAGAGTAGCTATTGCCAAATTAGGACGAAGGAGATGGGTTGAAAATTTCTTTTAAAACTAAATACGGGTAATGTTTTGTTTGCATTCATAGGTAAACAAAATTTTATCAAGTTCTTACATGTGTCTTGTTAAAAAATTTAGTACACTCGCTACACTAACTCGAGATTGTCAAAAAAATTCTTAAATTTCATGGGGGCATTGAACAAGAAAATACATTTAACATTACGAGGAATTTCGTGGAGTACAAGCTTTTCATATTGTTGGATTACGAGAAAGCCTTTCTTAATTTTGAGGAAACTGATCAACCCTTCCGTAGTTTGGCGATTTCTTTATTGCAGGAATTTGAGGACGAGAGATGTCTAGTGGGTTGCCCCCATTAGAGGTATTGAACATCAAACTGATTTTGTTATCTGGAGCCGTTATTCCAAACCGACCAGCCTAAAAAAGTAATCTTAAGAAGACAACTTCAAAGACAAGTGAAGGAATTGAGGTGCTAAGGGCAAGTGAGGGAAAGCATGAGTCCATGTGCGGTGCTAGTATTATTTGTCCCTAAAAAGGATGGGACGTGGAGAATGTGCTTTGATTGCCGGAGATCAACAACATAACGATAAGGTGTCGTCATCGCATAACTAGGTTAGATGATGACATGCTTGATAAATTGTTTGGATCACCTACTTTTAGTAAAATATATCTTGAGAGTAGCTATTGCCAAATTAGGACGAAGGAGATGAGTTGAAAATTTCTTTTAAAACTAAATACGGGTAATGTTTTGTCTGCATTCATAGGTAAACAAAATTTTTCCAAGTTCTTACAGGTGTTTTGTTAAAAAAATTTAGTACACTCGCTACACTAACTGAGATTGTCAAAAAAATTCTTAAATTTCATGGGGGCATTGAACAAGAAAATACATTTAACATTATTAAGGATATGTTGCGTTTTTCACTTCTTTTTTTTTTTTTTTTTGAAAGAGTGAAATTACGAGGAATTTCGTGGAGAACCAGGTTTTGATATTGTTGGATTACAAGAAAGCCTTTCTTAATTTTGAGGAAACTGACCAACCCTTCCGTAGTTTGGCTATTTCTTTATTGCAGGAATTTGAGGACGTGAGATGTCTAGTGGGTTGCCCCCATTAGGGGTATTGAACATCAAACTGATTTTGTTATCTGGAGCCGTTATTCCAAACCGACCGGCCTAAAAAAGTAATCTTGAGAAGACAACTTCAAAGACAAGTGAAGGAGTTGAGGAGCAAAGGGCACGTGAGGGAAAGCATGAGTCCATGTGCGGTGCTAGTATTATTTCTGCCCAAAAAGGTTGTGACGTGGAGAATGTGCTTCGATTGCAAGGAGATCAACAACATAACGATAAGGTGTCGTCATCGCATAACTAGGTTAGATGATGACATGCTTGATAAATTGTTTGGATCACCTACTTTTAGTAAAATATATCTTGAGAGTAGCTATTGCCAAATTAGGACGAAGGAGATGGATTGAAAATTTCTTTTAAAACTAAATACGGGTAATGTTTTGTTTGCATTCATAGGTAAACAAAATTTTAACAAGTTCTTACAGGTGTCTTGCTAAAAAAATTTAGTACACTCCCTACACTAACAGAGATTGTCAAAAAAATTCTTAAATTTCATGGGGGCATTGAACAAGAAAATACATTTAACATTACGAGGAATTTCGTGGTGCTTTTGATATTGTTGGATTACAAGAAAGCCTTTCTTAATTTTGAGGAAACTGATCAACCCTTCCGTAGTTTGGCTATTTCTTTATTGTAGGAATTTGAGGTCGTGAGATGTCTAGTGGGTTCCCCCATTAGAGGTATTGAACATCAAACTGATTTTGTTATCTGGAGCCGTTACTCCAAACCGACCAGTCTAAAAAAGTAATCTTGAGAAGACAACTTCAAAGACAAGTGAAAGAGTTGAGGAGCAAAGGGCACGTGAGGGAAAGCATGAGTCCATGGGTGGTGCTAGTATTATTTCTGCCCAAAAAGGATGTGACGTGGAGAATGTGCTTCGATTGCAAGGAGATCAACAACATAACGATAAGGTGTCGTCATCGCATAACTAGGTTAGATGATGACATGCTTGATAAATTGTTTGGATCACCTACTTTTAGTAAAATATATCTTGAGAGTAGCTATTGCCAAATTAGGACGAAGGAGATGGGTTGAAAATTTCTTTTAAAACTAAATACGGGTAATGTTTTGTTTGCATTCATAGGTAAACAAAATTTTAACAAGTTCTTACAGGTGTCTTGTTAAAAAATTTTAGTACACTCGCTACACTAACTGAGATTGTCAAAAAAATTCTTAAATTTCATGGGGGCATTGAACAAGAAAATACATTTAACATTACGAGGAATTTCGTGGAGTACAAGCTTTTCATATTGTTGGATTACAAGAAAGCCTTTCGTAATTTTGAGGAAACTGATCAACCCTTCCGTAGTTTGGCTATTTCTTTATTGCAGGAATTTGAGGACGTGAGATGTCTAGTGGGTTGCCCCCATTAGAGGTATTGAACATCAAACTGATTTTGTTATCTGGAGCCGTTATTCATAACCGACCAGCCTAAAAAAGTAATCTTGAGAAGACAACTTCAAAGACAAGTGAAGGAGTTGAGGAGAAAAGGGCACGTGAGGGAAAGCATGAGTCCATGTGCGGTGCTAGTATTATTTCTGCCTAAAAAGGATGTGACGTGGAGAATGTGCTTCGATTGCAAGGAGATCAACAACATAACGATAAGGTGTCGTCATCGCATAACTAGGTTAGATGATGACATGCTTGATAAATTGTTTGGATCACCTACTTTTAGTAAAATATATCTTGAGAGTAGCTATTGCCAAATTAGGACGAAGGAGATGGGTTGAAAATTTCTTTTAAAACTAAATACGGGTAATGTTTTGTTTGCATTCATAGGTAAACAAAATTTTAACAAGTTCTTACAGGTGTCTTGTTAACAAAATTTAGTACACTCGCTACACTAACTGAGATTGTCAAAAAAATTCTTAAATTTCATGGGGGCATTGAACAAGAAAATATATTTAACATTACGAGGAATTTCGTGGAGTACTAGCTTTTGATATTGTTGGATTACAAGAAAGCCTTTCTTAATTTTGAGGAAACTGATCAACTCTTCCGTAGTTTGGCTATTTCTTTTTTGCAGGAATTTGAGGACGAGAGATGTCTAGTGGGTTGCCCCCATTAGAGGTATTGAACATCAAACTGATTTTATCGCCTGGAGCCGTTATTCCAAACCGACCAGCCTAAAAAAGTAATCTTGCGAAGACTACTTCAAAGTCAAGTGAAGGAATTGAGGAGCTAAGGGCAAGTGAGGGAAAGCATGAGTCCATGTGCGGTGCTAGTATTATTTGTCCCTAAAAAGGATGGGACTTGGAGAATGTGCTTTGATTGCCGGAGATCAACGACATAACGATAAGGTGTCGTCATCGCATAACTAGGTTAGATGATGACATGCTTGATAAATTGTTTTGATCACCTACTTTTAGTAAAATATATCTTGAGAGTAGCTATTGCCAAATTAGGACGAAGGAGATGGGTTGAAAATTTCTTTTAAAACTAAATACGGGTAATGTTTTGTTTGCATTCATAGGTAAACAAAATTTTAACAAGTTCTTACAGGTCTTGTTAAAAAAATTTAGTACACTCGCTACACTAACTGAGATTGTCAAAAAAATTCTTAAATTTCATGGGGGCATTGAACAAGAAAATACATTTAACATTACGAGGAATTTCGTGGAGTACTAGCTTTTGATATTGTTGGATTACAAGAAAGCCTTTCTTAATTTTGAGGAAACTGATCAACCCTTCCGTAGTTTGGCTATTTCTTTATTGCAGGAATTTGAGGACGTGAGATGTCTAGTGGGTTGCCCCCATTAGAGGTATTGAACATCAAACTGATTTTGTTATCTGGAGCCGTTATTCCAAACCGACCAGCCTAAAAAAGTAATCTTGAGAAGACAACTTCAAAGACAAGTGAAAGAGTTGAGGAGCAAAGGGCACGTGAGGGAAAGCATGAGTCCATGTGCGGTGCTAGTATTATTTGTCCCTAAAAAGGATGGGACGTGGAGAATGTGCTTTGATTGCAAGGAGATCAACAACATAACGATAAGGTGTCGTCATCGCATAACTAGGTTAGATGATGACATGCTTGATAAATTGTTTGGATCACCTACTTTTAGTAAAATATATCTTGAGAGTAGCTATTGCCAAATTAGGACGAAGGAGATGGGTTGAAAATTTCTTTTAAAACTAAATACGGGTAATGTTTTGTTTGCATTCATAGGTAAACAAAATTTTAACAAGTTCTTACAGGTCTTGTTAAAAAATTTAGTACACTCGCTACACTAACTGAGATTGTCAAAAAAATTCTTAAATTTCATGGGGGCATTGAACAAGAAAATACATTTAACATTACGAGGAATTTCGTGGAGTACAAGCTTTTCATATTGTTGGATTACAAGAAAGCCTTTCTTAATTTTGAGGAAACTGACCAACCCTTCCGTAGTTTGGCTATTTCTTTATTGCAGGAATTTGAGGACGTGAGATGTCTAGTGGGTTGCCCCATTAGGGGTATTGAACATCAAATCGATTTTGTTATACGGAGCCGTTATTCCAAACCGACCAGCCTAAAAAAGTAATCTTACGAAGACTACTTCAAAGTCAAGTGAAGGAATTGAGGAGCTAAGGGCAAGTGAGGGAAAGTACGAGTCCATGTGCGGTGCTAGTATTATTTGTCCCTAAAAAGGATGGGACGTGGAGAATGTGCTTTGATTGCAAGGAGATCAACAACATAACGATAAGGTGTCGTCATCGCATAACTAGGTTAGATGATGACATGCTTGATAAATTGTTTGGATCACCTACTTTTAGTAAAATATATCTTGAGAGTAGCTATTGCCAAATTAGGACGAAGGAGATGGGTTGAAAATTTCTTTTAAAACTAAATACGGGTAATGTTTTGTTTGCATTCATAGGTAAACAAAATTTTAACAAGTTCTTACAGGTGTCTTGTTAAAAAAATTCAGTACACTCGCTACACTAACTGAGATTGTCAAAAAAATTCTTAAATTTCATGGGGGCATTGAACAAGAAAATACATTTAACATTACGTGGAATTTCGTGGAGTACTAGCTTTTGATATTGTTGGATTACAAGAAAGCCTTTCTTAATTTTGAGGAAACTGATCAACCCTTCCGTAGTTTGGCTATTTCTTTATTGCAGGAATTTTCGGACGTGAGATGTCTAGTGGGTTGCCTCCATTAGAGGTATTGAACATCAAACTGATTTTGTTATCTGGAGCCGTTACTCCAAACCGACCAGCCTAAAAAAGTAATCTTGAGAAGACAACTTCAAAGACAAGTGAAAGAGTTGAGGAGCAAAGGGCACGTGAGGGAAAGCATGAGTCCATGGGTGGTGCTAGTATTATTTCTGCCCAAAAAGGATGTGACGTGGAGAATGTGCTTCGATTGCAAGGAGATCAACAACATAACGATAAGGTGTCGTCATCGCATAACTAGGTTAGATGATGACATGCTTGATAAATTGTTTGGATCACCTACTTTTAGTAAAATATATCTTGAGAGTAGCTATTGCCAAATTAGGACGAAGGAGATGGGTTGAAAATTTCTTTTAAAACTAAATACGGGTAATGTTTTGTTTGCATTCATAGGTAAACAAAATTTTAACAAGTTCTTACAGGTGTCTTGTTAAAAAAATTTAGTACACTCGCTACACTAACTGAGATTGTCAAAAAAATTCTTAAATTTCATGGGGGCATTGAACAAGAAAATATATTTAACATTACGAGGAATTTCGTGGAGTACTAGCTTTTGATATTGTTGGATTACAAGAAAGCCTTTCTTAATTTTGAGGAAACTGATCAACCCTTCCGTAGTTTTGCTATTTCTTTGTTGCAGGAATTTGAGGACGAGAGATGTCTAGTGGGTTGCCCTATTAGAGGTATTGAACATCAAGCGATTTTGTTATCCTCTGGAGCCGTTATTCCAAACCAACCTGCCTAAAAATGTAATCTTGAGAAGACTAATTCAAAGACAAGTGAAGGAATTGAGGAGCTAAGGGCAAGTGAGGGAAAGCATGAGTCCATGTGCGGTGCTAGTATTATTTGTCCCTAAAAAGGATGGGACGTGGAGAATGTGCTTTGATTGCAAGGAGATCAACATCATAACGATAAGGTGTCGTCATCGCATAACTAGGTTAGATGATGACATGCTTGATAAATTGTTTGGATCACCTACTTTTAGTAAAATATATCTTGAGAGTAGCTATTGCCAAATTAGGACGAAGGAGATGGGTTGAAAATTTCTTTTAAAACTAAATACGGGTAATGTTTTGTTTGCATTCATAGGTAAACAAAATTTTAACAAGTTCTTACAGGTCTTGTTAAAAAAATTTAGTACACTCGCTACACTAACTGAGATTGTCAAAAAAATTCTTAAATTTCATGGGGGCATTGAACAAGGAAATACATTTAACATTACGAGGAATTTCGTGGAGAACCAGCTTTTGATATTGTTGGATTACAAGAAAGCCTTTCTTAATTTTGAGGAAACTGACCAACCCTTCCGTAGTTTGGCTATTTCTTTATTGCAGGAATTTGAGGACGTGAGATGTCTAGTGGGTTGCCCCCATTAGGGGTATTGAACATCAAACTGATTTTGTTATCTGGAGCCGTTACTCCAAACCGACCAGCCTAAAAAAGTAATCTTGAGAAGACAACTTCAAAGACAAGTGAAAGAGTTGAGGAGCAAAGGGCACGTGAGGGAAAGCATGAGTCCATGGGTGGTGCTAGTATTATTTGTCCCTAAAAAGGATGTGACGTGGAGAATGTGCTTCGATTGCAAGGAGATCAACAACATAACGATAAGGTGTCGTCATCGCATAACTAGGTTAGATGATGACATGCTTGATAAATTGTTTGGATCACCTACTTTTAGTAAAATATATCTTGAGAGTAGCTATTGCCAAATTAGGACGAAGGAGATGGGTTGAAAATTTCTTTTAAAACTAAATACGGGTAATGTTTTGTTTGCATTCATAGGTAAACAAAATTTTAACAAGTTCTTACAGGTGTCTTGTTAAAAAAATTTAGTACACTCGCTACACTAACTGAGATTGTCAAAAAAATTCTTAAATTTCATGGGGGCATTGAACAAGAAAATACATTTAACATTACGAGGAATTTCGTGGAGTACAAGCTTTTCATATTGTTGGATTACAAGAAAGCCTTTCTTAATTTTGAGGAAACTGATCAACCCTTCCGTAGTTTGGCTATTTCTTTATTGCAGGAATTTGAGGACGTGAGATGTCTAGTGGGTTGCCCCCATTAGAGGTATTGAACATCAAACTGATTTTGTTATCTGGAGCCGTTATTCCAAACCGACCAGCCTAAAAAAGTAATCTTGAGAAGACAACTTCAAAGACAAGTGAAAGAGTTGAGGAGCAAAGGGCACGTGAGGGAAAGCATGAGTCCATAGGTGGTGCTAGTATTATTTCTGCCCAAAAAGGATGTGACGTGGAGAATGTGCTTCGATTGCAAGGAGATCAACAACATAACGATAAGGTGTCGTCATCGCATAACTAGGTTAGATGATGACATGCTTGATAAATTGTTTGGATCACCTACTTTTAGTAAAATATATCTTGAGAGTAGCTATTGCCAAATTAGGACGAAGGAGATGGGTTGAAAATTTCTTTTAAAACTAAATACGGGTAATGTTTTGTTTGCATTCATAGGTAAACAAAATTGTAACAAGTTCTTACAGGTGTCTTGTTAAAAAAATTTAGTACACTCGCTACACTAACTGAGATTGTCAAAAAAATTCTTAAATTTCATGGGGGCATTGAACAAGAAAATATATTTAACATTACGAGGAATTTCGTGAAGTACTAGCTTTTGATATTGTTGGATTACAAGAAAGCCTTTCTTAATTTTGAGGAAACTGATCAACCCTTCCGTTGTTTTGCTATTTCTTTGTTGCAGGAATTTGAGGACGAGAGATGTCTAGTGGGTTGCCCCCTTTAGAGGTATTGAACATCAAACTGATTTTGTTATCTGGAGCCGTTATTCCAAACCGACCAGCCTAAAAAAGTAATCTTGAGAAGACAACTTCAAAGACAAGTGAAGGAATTGAGGAGCTAAGGGCAAGTGAGGGAAAGCATGAGTCCATGTGCGATGCTAGTATTATTTGTCCCTAAAAAGGATGGGACGTGGAGAATGTGCTTTGATTGCCGGAGAACAACGACATAACGATAAGGTGTCGTCATCGCATAACTAGGTTAGATGATGACATGCTTGATAAATTGTTTGGATCACCTACTTTTAGTAAAATATATCTTGAGAGTAGCTATTGCCAAATTAGGACGAAGGAGATGGGTTGAAAATTTCTTTTAAAACTAAATACGGGTAATGTTTTGTTTGCATTCATAGGTAAACAAAATTTTAACAAGTTCTTACAGGTGTCTTGTTAACAAAATTTAGTACACTCGCTACACTAACTGAGATTGTCAAAAAAATTCTTAAATTTCATGGGGGCATTGAACAAGAAAATATATTTAACATTACGAGGAATTTCGTGGAGTACTAGCTTTTGATATTGTTGGATTACAAGAAAGCCTTTCTTAATTTTGAGGAAACTGATCAACTCTTCCGTAGTTTGGCTATTTCTTTTTTGCAGGAATTTGAGGACGAGAGATGTCTAGTGGGTTGCCCCCATTAGAGGTATTGAACATCAAACTGATTTTATCGCCTGGAGCCGTTATTCCAAACCGACCAGCCTAAAAAAGTAATCTTGCGAAGACTACTTCAAAGTCAAGTGAAGGAATTGAGGAGCTAAGGGCAAGTGAGGGAAAGCATGAGTCCATGTGCGGTGCTAGTATTATTTGTCCCTAAAAAGGATGGGACGTGGAGAATGTGCTTTGATTGCCGGAGATCAACGACATAACGATAAGGTGTCGTCATCGCATAACTAGGTTAGATGATGACATGCTTGAAAAATTGTTTGGATCACCTACTTTTAGTAAAATATATCTTGAGAGTAGCTATTGCCAAATTAGGACGAAGGAGATGGGTTGAAAATTTCTTTTAAAACTAAATACGGGTAATGTTTTGTTTGCATTCATAGGTAAACAAAATTTTAACAAGTTCTTACAGGTGTCTTGTTAAAAAAATTTAGTACACTCGCTACACTAACTGAGACTGTCAAAAAAATTCTTAAATTTCATGGGGGCATTGAACAAGAAAATATATTTAACATTACGAGGAATTTCGTGGAGTACTAGCTTTTGATATTGTTGGATTACAAGAAAGCCTTTCTTAATTTTGAGGAAACTGATCAACCCATCCGTAGTTTGGCTATTTCTTTATTGCAGGAATTTGAGGACGTGAGATGTCTAGTGGGTTGCCCCATTAGGGGTATTGAACATCAAACTGATTTTGTTATCTGGAGCCGTTATTCCAAACCGACCAGCCTAAAAAAGTAATCTTGAGAAGACAACTTCAAAGACAAGTGAAGGAGTTGAGGAGCAAAGGGCACGTGAGGGAAAGCATGAGTCCATGTGCGGTGCTAGTATTATTTCTGCCCAAAAAGGTTGTGACGTGGAGAATGTGCTCCGATTGCAAGGAGATCAACAACATAACGATAAGGTGTCGTCATCGCATAACTAGGTTAGATGATGACATGCTTGATAAATTGTTTGGATCACCTACTTTTAGTAAAATATATCTTGAGAGTAGCTATTGCCAAATTAGGACGAAGGAGATGGGTTGAAAATTTCTTTTAAAACTAAATACGGGTAATGTTTTGTTTGCATTCATAGGTAAACAAAATTTTAACAAGTTCTTACAGGTGTCTTGTTAAAAAAATTTAGTACACTCGCTACACTAACTGAGACTGTCAAAAAAATTCTTAAATTTCATGGGGGCATTGAACAAGAAAATATATTTAACATTACGAGGAATTTCGTGGAGTACTAGCTTTTGATATTGTTGGATTACAAGAAAGCCTTTCTTAATTTTGAGGAAACTGATCAACCCTTCCGTAGTTTGGCTATTTCTTTGTTGCAGGAATTTGAGGACGAGAGATGTCTAGTGGGTTGCCCCCATTAGAGGTATTGAACATCAAACTGATTTTATCGCCTGGAGCCGTTATTGCAAACCGACCAGCCTAAAAAAGTAATCTTGAGAAGACAACTTCAAAGACAAGTGAAGGAGTTGAGGAGCAAGGGGCACGTGAGGGAAAGCATGAGTCCATGTGCGGTGCTAGTATTATTTCTGCCTAAAAAGGATGTGACGTGGAGAATGTGCTTCTATTGCAAGGAGATCAACATCATAACGATAAGGTGTCGTCATCGCATAACTAGGTTAGATGATGACATGCTTGATAAATTGTTTGGATCACCTACTTTTAGTAAAATATATCTTGAGAGTAGCTATTGCCAAATTAGGACGAAGGAGATGAGTTGAAAATTTCTTTTAAAACTAAATACGGGTAATGTTTTGTTTGCATTCATAGGTAAACAAAATTTTAACAAGTTCTTACAGGTCTTGTTAAAAAAATTTAGTACACTCGCTACACTAACTGAGATTGTCAAAAAAATTCTTAAATTTCATGGGGGCATTGAACAAGAAAATACATTTAACATTACGAGGAATTTCGTGGAGTACAAGCTTTTCATATTGTTGGATTACAAGAAAGCCTTTCTTAATTTTGAGGAAACTGACCAACCCTTCCGTAGTTTGGCTATTTCTTTGTTGCAGGAATTTGAGGACGAGAGATGTCTAGTGGGTTGCCCCCATTAGAGGTATTGAACATCAAACTGATTTTATCGCCTGGAGCCGTTATTCCAAACCGACCAGCCTAAAAAAGTAATCTTGCGAAGACTACTTCAAAGTCAAGTGAAGGAATTGAGGAGCTAAGGGCAAGTGAGGGAAAGCATGAGTCCATGTGCGGTGCTAGTATTATTTGTCCCTAAAAAGGATGGGACGTGGAGAATGTGCTTTGATTGCCGGAGATCAACGACATAACGATAAGGTGTCGTCATCGCATAACTAGGTTAGATGATGACATGCTTGATAAATTGTTTGGATCACCTACTTTTAGTAAAATATATCTTGAGAGTAGCTATTGCCAAATTAGGACGAAGGAGATGGGTTGAAAATTTCTTTTAAAACTAAATACGGGTAATGTTTTGTTTGCATTCATAGGTAAACAAAATTTTAACAAGTTCTTACAGGTCTTGTTAAAAAAATTTAGTACACTCGCTACACTAACTGAGATTGTCAAAAAAATTCTTAAATTTCATGGGGGCATTGAACAAGAAAATATATTTAACATTACGAGGAATTTCGTGAAGTACTAGCTTTTGATATTGTTGGATTACAAGAAAGCCTTTCTTAATTTTGAGGAAACTGATCAACCCTTCCGTTGTTTTGCTATTT
Source organism: Fraxinus americana (assembly GCA_035079005.1). NCBI lineage: Eukaryota > Viridiplantae > Streptophyta > Magnoliopsida > Lamiales > Oleaceae > Fraxinus > Fraxinus americana. Next base: position 19,714 of record JAVHZT010000224.1, on the reverse strand, counting down.
CTTTGTTGCAGGAATTTGAGGACGAGAGATGTCTAGTGGGTTGCCCCCTTTAGAGGTATTGAACATCAAACTGATTTTGTTATCTGGAGCCGTTATTCCAAACCGACCAGCCTAAAAAAGTAATCTTGAGAAGACAACTTCAAAGACAAGTGAAGGAGTTGAGGAGCAAGGGGCACGTGAGGGAAAGCATGAGTCCATGTGCGGTGCTAGTATTATTTCTGCCTAAAAAGGATGTGACGTGGAGAATGTGCTTCTATTGCAAGGAGATCAACAACATAACGATAAGGTGTCGTCATCGCATAACTAGGTTAGATGATGACATGCTTGATAAATTGTTTGGATCACCTACTTTTAGTAAAATATATCTTGAGAGTAGCTATTGCCAAATTAGGACGAAGGAGATGAGTTGAAAATTTCTTTTAAAACTAAATACGGGTAATGTTTTGTTTGCATTCATAGGTAAACAAAATTTTTCCAAGTTCTTACAGGTGTTTTGTTAAAAAAATTTAGTACACTCGCTACACTAACTGAGATTGTCAAAAAAATTCTTAAATTTCATGGGGGCATTGAACAAGAAAATACATTTAACATTATCAAGGATATGTTGCGTTTTTCACTTCTTTTTTTTTTGAAAGAGTGAAATTACGAGGAATTTCGTGGAGAACCAGGTTTTGATATTGTTGGATTACAAGAAAGCCTTTCTTAATTTTGAGGAAACTGACCAACCCTTCCGTAGTTTGGCTATTTCTTTATTGCAGGAATTTGAGGACGTGAGATGTCTAGTGGGTTGCCCCCATTAGGGGTATTGAACATCAAACTGATTTTGTTATCTGGAGCCGTTATTCCAAACCGACCAGCCTAAAAAAGTAATCTTGAGAAGACAACTTCAAAGACAAGTGAAGGAGTTGAGGAGCAAAGGGCACGTGAGGGAAAGCATGAGTCCATGTGCGGTGCTAGTATTATTTCTGCCCAAAAAGGTTGTGACGTGGAGAATGTGCTCCGATTGCAAGGAGATCAACAACATAACGATAAGGTGTCGTCATCGCATAACTAGGTTAGATGATGACATGCTTGATAAATTGTTTGGATCACCTACTTTTAGTAAAATATATCTTGAGAGTAGCTATTGCCAAATTAGGACGAAGGAGATGAGTTGAAAATTTCTTTTAAAACTAAATACGGGTAATGTTTTGTTTGCATTCATAGGTAAACAAAATTGTAACAAGTTCTTACAGGTGTCTTGTTAAAAAATTTTAGTACACTTGCCACACTAAATGAGATTGTAAAAAAAATTCTTAAATTTCATTGGGGCATTGAACAAGAAAATACATTTAACATTACGAGGAATTTCGTGGAGTACCAGCTTTTGATATTGTTGGATTACAGGAAAGCCTTTGTTAATTTTGAGGAAACTGACCAACCCTTCCGTAGTTTGGCTATTTCTTTGTTGCAGGAATTTGAGGACGAGAGATGTCTAGTGGGTTGCCCCCATTAGAGGTATTGAACATCAAACTGATTTTATCGCCTGGAGCCGTTATTCCAAACCGACCAGCCTAAAAAAGTAATCTTGCGAAGACTACTTCAAAGTCAAGTGAAGGAATTGAGGAGCTAAGGGCAAGTGAGGGAAAGCATGAGTCCATGTGCGGTGCTAGTATTATTTGTCCCTAAAAAGGATGGGACGTGGAGAATGTGCTTTGATTGCCGGAGATCAACAACATAACGATAAGGTGTCGTCATCGCATAACTAGGTTAGATGATGACATGCTTGATAAATTGTTTGGATCACCTACTTTTAGTAAAATATATCTTGAGAGTAGCTATTGCCAAATTAGGACGAAGGAGATGGGTTGAAAATTTCTTTTAAAACTAAATACGGGGAATGTTTTGTTTGCATTCATAGGTAAACAAAATTTTAGCAAGTTGTTACAGGTGTCTTGTTAAAAAAAATTTAGTACACTTGCCACACTAACTGAGATTGTGAAAAAGAATTCTTAGATTTCATGGGGGCATTGAACAAGAAAATACATTTAACATTATTAAGGATATGTTGCGTTTTTCACTTTTTTTTTTTTTTTAAAGAGTGAAATTACGAGGAATTTCGTGGAGAACCAGGTTTTGATATTGTTGGATTACAAGAAAGCCTTTCTTAATTTTGAGGAAACTGACCAACCCTTCCGTAGTTTGGCTATTTCTTTATTGCAGGAATTTGAGGACGTGAGATGTCTAGTGGGTTGCCCCCATTAGGGGTATTGAACATCAAACTGATTTTGTTATCTGGAGCCGTTATTCCAAACCGACCAGCCTAAAAAAGTAATCTTGAGAAGACAACTTCAAAGACAAGTGAAGGAGTTGAGGAGCAAAGGGCACGTGAGGGAAAGCATGAGTCCATGTGCGGTGCTAGTATTATTTCTGCCCAAAAAGGTTGTGACGTGGAGAATGTGCTCCGATTGCAAGGAGATCAACAACATAACGATAAGGTGTCGTCATCGCATAACTAGGTTAGATGATGACATGCTTGATAAATTGTTTGGATCACCTACTTTTAGTAAAATATATCTTGAGAGTAGCTATTGCCAAATTAGGACGAAGGAGATGGGTTGAAAATTTCTTTTAAAACTAAATACGGGGAATGTTTTGTTTGCATTCATAGGTAAACAAAATTTTAGCAAGTTCTTACGGGTGACTTGTTAAAAAAATTTAGTACACTTGCCACACTAACTGAGATTGTGAAAAAGAATTCTTAGATTTCATGGGGGCATTGAACAAGAAAATACATTTAACATTACGAGGAATTTCGTGGAGTACCAGCTTTTGCTATTGTTGGATTACAAGAAAGCCTTCCTTAATTTTGAGGAAACTGATCAACCCTTCCGTAGTTTGGCTATTTCTTTATTGCAGGAATTTGAGGACGTGAGATGTCTAGTGGGTTGCCCCCATTAGAGGTATTGAACATCAAACTGATTTTGTTATCTGGAGCCGTTATTCCAAACCGACCAGCCTAAAAAAGTAATCTTGAGAAGACAACTTCAAAGACAAGTGAAGGAGTTGAGGAGAAAAGGGCACGTGAGGGAAAGCATGAGTCCATGTGCGGTGCTAGTATTATTTCTGCCTAAAAAGGATGTGACGTGGAGAATGTGCTTCGATTGCAAGGAGATCAACAACATAACGATAAGGTGTCGTCATCGCATAACTAGGTTAGATGATGACATGCTTGATAAATTGTTTGGATCACCTACTTTTAGTAAAATATATCTTGAGAGTAGCTATTGCCAAATTAGGACGAAGGAGATGGGTTGAAAATTTCTTTTAAAACTAAATACGGGGAATGTTTTGTTTGCATTCATAGGTAAACAAAATTTTAGCAAGTTGTTACAGGTGTCTTGTTAAAAAAAATTTAGTACACTTGCCACACTAACTGAGATTGTGAAAAAGAATTCTTAGATTTCATGGGGGCATTGAACAAGAAAATACATTTAACATTACGAGGAATTTCGTGGAGTACCAGCTTTTGCTATTGTTGGATTACAAGAAAGCCTTCCTTAATTTTGAGGAAACTGATCAACCCTTCCGTAGTTTGGCTATTTCTTTATTGCAGGAATTTGAGGACGTGAGATGTCTAGTGGGTTGCCCCCATTAGAGGTATTGAACATCAAACTGATTTTGTTATCTGGAGCCGTTATTCCAAACCGACCAGCCTAAAAAAGTAATATTGAGAAGACAACTTCAAAGACAAGTGAAGGAGTTGAGGAGAAAAGGGCACGTGAGAGAAAGCATGAGTCCATGTGCGGTGCTAGTATTATTTCTGCCTAAAAAGGATGTGACGTGGAGAATGTGCTTCGATTGCAAGGAGATCAACAACATAACGATAAGGTGTCGTCATCGCAAGGAGATCAACAATATGCTTGGAGAAATATTTTGATCTCGTACTTTTAGTAAAACATATCTTGAGAGTAGCTATGACAAAATTAGGACGAAGGAGATGAGTTGAAAATTTCTTTTAAAACTAAATGTGGGTAATGTTTTGTTTGCATTCATATGCAAAGAAAATTTTAGCGAGTTCTTACAAGTGTTTCATTAAAAAAATTTAGTACACTTTCCACACTAACTGAGATTGTGAAAAAGAATTATTAGATTTCGTTGGGGCATTGAACAAAAAAATTAAGGATATGCTGTGTTTTTCACTTTTTTTTTTTATTGCAAAAGAGTGAAATTACGAGGAATTTCTTGGAGAGTCAGCTTTTGATATTGATGGATTACAAGAAAGCCCTTCTTTATTTTGAGGAAACTGACCACCCCTTCCGTAGTTTGTCTATCTCTTTATTGTAGGAATTTGAGAACGCGAGTTGTCTAGTGGGTTGCCCCCATTAGAGGTATTGAACATCAAACTGATTTTATTACCTAGAGCCGTTATTCCAAATCGACCAGGCCTAAAAAAGTAATCTTGCGAAGACTAGTTCAAAGTCAAGTGAAGGAATTGAGGAGCTAAGGGCAAGTGAGGGAAAGCATGAGTCCATGTGCGGTGCTAGCATTATTTGTCCCTAAAAAGGATGGGACGTGGAGAATGTGCTTCGATTACGGGAGATCAACAACATCACGATAAGGAGTCATCATCGCATAAGGTTAGACGATATGCTTGGAGAAATATTTTGATCACGTACTTTTAGTAAAATATATCTTGAGAGTAGCTATGACAAAATGAGGACGAAGAAGATGAGTTGAAAATTTCTTTTAAAACTAAATGTGGGTAATGTTTTGTTTGCATTCAGATGCAAACAAAATTTTAGCAAGTTCTTACAAGTGTTTCATTAAAAAAATCTAGTACACTTGCCACACTAACTGAGATTGTGAAAAAGAATTATTAGATTTCGTCGGGGCATTGAACAAGAAAATTCAATGAATATTATTAAGGATATGCTGTGTTTTTCACTTTTTTTTTTTATTGCAAAAGAGTGAAATTACGAGGAATTTCGTGGAGAATCAGCTTTTGATATTGATGGATTACAAGAAAGTCCTTCTTAATTTTGAGGAAACTGACCACCCCTTCCGTAGTTTGTCTATCTCTTTATTGTAGGAATTTGAGAACGCGAGTTGTCTGGTGGGTTGCCCCCATTAGAGTTATTGAACATCAAACTGATTTTATTACCTAGAGTCATTATTCCAATCCGACAAGCCTATAAAAGTAATCTTGAGAAGACTACTTCAAAGACAAGTGAAGGAACTGAGGAGCAAAGGGCCCGTGAGGGAAAGTATGAGTCGATGTGCAGTGCTAGTATTATTTGTCCTAAAAAGGATGGGACGTGGAGAATGTGCTTCGATTGCGGGAGATCAACAACATCACGATAAGGAGTCATCATCGCATAAGGTTAGACGATATGCTTGGAGAAATATTTTGATCACGTACTTTTAGTAAAATATATCTTGAGAGTAGCTATGACAAAATGAGGACGAAGGAGATGAGTTGAAAATTTCTTTTAAAACTAAATGTGGGTAATGTTTTGTTTGAATTCATCTGCAAACAAAATTTTAGCAAGTTCTTACAAGTGTTTCATTAAAAAAATCTAGTACACTTGCCACACTAACTGAGATTGTGAAAAAGAATTATTAGATTTCGTTGGGGCATTGAACAAGAAGATTCAATGAATATTATTAAGGATTTGCTGTGTTTTTCACTTTTTTTTTTTTATTGCAAAAGAGTGAAATTACGAGGAATTTCGTGGAGAACCAGCTTTTGATATTGATGGATTACAAGAAAGCCCTTCTTAATTTTGAGAAAACTGACCACCCCCTCCGTAGTTTGGCTATCTTTTTATTGTAGGAATTTGAGGACGTGAGATGTCTAGTGGGTTGCCCCCATTGGAGGTACTGAACATCAAACTGATTTTATTACCTAGAGCCGTTATTCCAAACCAACCTGCCCAAAAATGTAATCTTGAGAAGACTAGTTCAAAGACAAGTGAAGGAATTGAGGAGCTAAGGGCAAGTGAGGGAAAGCATGAGTCCATGTGCGGTGCTAGTATTATTTGTCCCTAAAAAGGATGGGACGTGGAGAATGTGCTTCGATTGCGGGAGATCAACAACATCACGATAAGGAGTCATCATCGCATAAGGTTAGACAATATGCTTGGAGAAATATTTTGATCACGTACTTTTAGTAAAATATATCTTGAGAGTAGCTATGACAAAATGAGGACGAAGGAGATGAGTTGAAAATTTCTTTTAAAACTAAATGTGGGTAATGTTTTGTTTGCATTCATCTGCAAACAAAATTTTAGCAAGTTCTTACAAGTGTTTCATTAAAAAAATCTAGTACACTTGCCTCACTAACTGAGATTGTGAAAAAGAATTATTAGATTTCGTTGGGGCATTGAACAAGAAAATTAAATGAATATTATTAAGGATATGCTGTGTTTTTCACTTTTTTTTTTTATTGCAAAAGAGTGAAATTACGAGGAATTTCGTGGAGAACCAGCTTTTGATATTGATGGATTACAAGAAAGCCCTTCTTAATTTTTAGGAAACTGACCACCCCTTCCGTAGTTTGGCTATCTCTTTATTGTAGGAATTTGAGGACGTGAGATGTCTAGTGGGTTGTCCCCATTAGAGGTATTGAACATCAAACTGATTTTATTACCTCGAGCCGTTATTCCAAACCGATCAGCCTAGAAAAGTAATCTTGAGAAGACTACTTCAAAGACAAGTGAAGGAATTGAGGAGCAAAGGGCACGTGAGGGAAAGCATGAGTCCATGTGCGGTGCTAGTATTATTTGTCCCTAAAAAGGATGGGACGTGGAGAATGCGCTTCGATTGCGGGAGATCAACACAACATAACGATAAGGAGTCGTCATCGCATAACTAGGTTAGAAGATATGCTTGGAGAATTGTTTTGATCACGTACTTTTAGTAAAATATATCTTGAGAGTAGCTATGACAAAATTAGGACGAAGGAGATGAGTTGAAAATTTCTTTTAAAACTAAATGTGGGTAATGTTTTGTTTGCATTCATATGCAAACAAAATTTTAGCAAGTTCTTACAAGTGTTTCATTAAAAAAATTTAGTACACTTGCCACACTAACTGAGATTGTGAAAAAGAATTATTAGATTTCGTTGGGGCATTGAACAAGAAAATTCAATGAATATTATTAAGGATATGCTGTGTTTTTCACTTTTTTTTTTATTGCAAAAGAGTGAAATTACGAGGAATTTCGTGGAGAATCAGCTTTTGATATTGATGGATTACAAGAAAGCCCTTCTTAATTTTGAGGAAACTGACCACCCCTTCCGTAGTTTGTCTATCTCTTTATTGTAGGAATTTGAGAACGCGAGTTGTCTAGTGGGTTGCCCCCATTAGAGGTATTGAGCATCAAACTGATTTTATAACCTAGAGCCGTTATTCTAAACCAACCTGCCTAAAAATGTAATCTTGAGAAGACTACTTCAAAGACAAGTGAAGGAATTTAGGAGCTAAGGGCACGTGAGGGAAAGCATGAGTCCATGTGCGGTGCTAGCATTATTTGTCCCTAAAAAGGATGGGACGTGGAGAATGTGCTTCGATTGCGGGAGATCAACAACATCACGATAAGGAGTCATCATCGCATAAGGTTAGACGATATGCTTGGAGAAATATTTTGATCACGTACTTTTAGTAAAATATATCTTGAGAGTAGCTATGACAAAATGAGGACGAACGAGATGAGTTGAAAATTTCTTTTAAAACTAAATGTGGGTAATGTTTTGTTTGCATTCATCTGCAAACAAAATTTTAGCAAGTTCTTACAAGTGTTTCATTAAAAAAATCTAGTACACTTGCCACACTAACTGAGATTGTGAAAAAGAATTATTAGATTTCGTTGGGGCATTGAACAAGAAGATTCAATGAATATTATTAAGGATATGCTGTGTTTTTCACTTTTTTTTTTTATTGCAAAAGAGTGAAATTACGAGGAATTTCGTGGAGAATCAGCTTTTTATATTGATGGATTACAAGAAAGCCCTTCTTAATTTTGAGGAAACTGACCACCCCTTCCGTAGTTTGTCTATCTCTTTATTGTAGGAATTTGAGAACGCGAGTTGTCTAGTGGGTTGCCCCCATTAGAGGTATTGAACATCAAACTGATTTTATTACCTAGAGCCGTTATTCCAAACCGGCCAGCCCTAAAAAAGTAATCTTGAGAAGACAACTTCAAAGACAAGTGAAGGAGTTGAGGAGAAAAGGGCACGTGAGGGAAAGCATGAGTCCATGTGCGGTGCTAGTATTATTTGTCCCTAAAAAGGATGTGACGTGGAGAATGTGCTTCGATTGCAAGGAGATCAACAACATAACGATAAGGTGTCGTCATCGCAAGGAGATCAACAATATGCTTGGAGAAATATTTTGATCACGTACTTTTAGTAAAATATATCTTGAGAGTAGCTATGACAAAATGAGGACGAAGGAGATGAGTTGAAAATTTCTTTTAAAACTAAATGTGGGTAATGTTTTGTTTGAATTCAGATGCAAACAAAATTTTAGCAAGTTCATACAAGTGTTTCATTAAAAAAATCTAGTACACTTGCCTCACTAACTGAGATTGTGAAAAAGAATTATTAGATTTCGTTGGGGCATTGAACAAGAAGATTCAATGAATATTATTAAGGATATGCTGTGTTTTTCACTTTTTTTTTTTATTGCAAAAGAGTGAAATTACGAGGAATTTCGTGGAGAATCAGCTTTTTATATTGATGGATTACAAGAAAGCCCTTTTTAATTTTGAGGAAACTGACCACCCCTTCCGTAGTTTGTCTATCTCTTTATCGTAGGAATTTGAGAACGCGAGTTGTCTAGTGGGTTGCCCCCATTAGAGGTATTGAATATCAAACTGATTTTATTACCTAGAGCCGTTATTCCAAACCGACCAGCCTAAAAAAGTAATCTTGCGAAGACTAGTTAAAAGTCAAGGGAAGGAATTGAGGAGCTAAGGGCAAGTGAGGGAAAGCATGAGTCCATGTGCGGTGCTAGTATTATTTGTCCCTAAAAAGGATGGGACGTGGAGAATGTGCTTCGATTGCGGGAGATCAACAACATAACGATAAGGAGTCGTCATCGCATAACTAGGTTAGACGATATGCTTGGAGAATTGTTTTGATCACGTACTTTTAGTAAAATATATCTTGAGAGTAGCTATGACAAAATTAGGACGAAGGAGATGAGTTGAAAATTTCTTTTAAAACTAAATGTGGGTAATGTTTTGTTTGCATTCATATGCAAACAAAATTTTAGCAAGTTCTTACAAGTGTTTCATTAAAAAAATCTAGTACACTTGCCACACTAACTGAGATTGTGAAAAAGAATTATTAGATTTCGTCGGGGCATTGAACAAGAAAATTCAATGAATATTATTAAGGATATGCTGTGTTTTTCACTTTTTTTTTTATTGCAAAAGAGTGAAATTACGAGGAATTTCGTGGAGAATCAGCTTTTGATATTGATGGATTACAAGAAAGCCCTTCTTAATTTTGAGGAAACTGACCACCCCTTCCGTAGTTTGTCTATCTCTTTATTGTAGGAATTTGAGAACGCGAGTTGTCTAGTGGGTTGCCCCCATTAGAGGTATTGAACATCAAACTGATTTTATTACCTAGAGCCGTTATTCCAATCCGACCAGCCTAGAAAAGTAATCTTGAGAAGACTACTTCAAAGACAAGTGAAGGAATTGAGGAGCAAAGGGCAAGTGAGCGAAAGCATGAGTCCATGTGCGGTGCTAATATTATTTGTCCCTAAAAAGGATGGGATGTGGAGAATGTGCTTTGATTGCGGGAGATCAACCACATAACGATAAGGAGTCGTCATCGCATAACTAGGTTAGATGATATGCTTGGAGAATTGTTTTGATCTCGTACTTTTAGTATAATATATCTTGAGAGTAGCAATGACAAAATAAGGACGAAGGAGATGAGTTGAAAATTTCTTTTAAAACTTAATGTGGGTAATGTTTTGTTTGCGAATATATGCAAACGAAATTTTAGCAAGTTCTTACAAGTGTTTCTTTAAAAAAATTTAGTAAACTTGCCACACTAACTGAGATTGTGAAAAAGAATTATTAGATTTCGTTGGGGCATTGAACAAGAAAATTCAATGAATATTATTAAGGATATGCTGTGTTTTTCACTTTTTTTTTTATTGCAAAAGAGTGAAATTACGAGGAATTTCGTGGAGAATCAGCTTTTGATATTGATGGATTACAAGAAAGCCCTTCTTAATTTTGAAGAAACTGACCATTCCGTTGTTTGTCTATCTCTTTATTGTAGGAATTTGAGAACGCGAGTTGTCTAGTGGGTTGCCCCCATTAGAGGTATTGAACATCAAACTGATTTTATTACCTAGAGCCGTTATTCCAAACCGACCAGCCTAGAAAAGTAATATTGAGAAGACTACTTCAAAGACAAGTGAAGGAATTGAGGAGCAAAGGGCACGTGAGGGAAAGCATGAGTCCATGTGCGGTGCTAGTATTATTTGTCCCTAAAAAGGATGGGACGTGGAGAATGTGCTTCGATTGCGGGAGATCAACAACATAACGATAAGGAGTCGTCATCGCATAACTAGGTTAGACGATATGCTTGGAGAATTGTTTTGATCACGTACTTTTAATAAAATATATCTTGAGAGTAGCTATGACAAAATTAGGACGAAGGAGATGAGTTGAAAATTTCTTTTAAAACTAAATGTGGGTAATGTTTTGTTTGCATTCATATGCAAACAAAATTTTAGCAAGTTCTTACAAGTGTTTCATTAAAAAAATTTAGTACACTTGCCACACTAACTGAGATTGTGAAAAAGAATTATTAGATTTCGTTGGGGCATTGAACAAGGAAATTCAATGAATATTATTAAGGATATCCTGTGTTTTTCACTTTTTTTTTTTTTTATTGCAAAAGAGTGAAATTACGAGGAATTTCGTGGAGAATCGGCTTTTGATATTGATGGATTACAAGAAAGTCCTTCTTAATTTTGAGGAAACTGACCACCCCTTCCGTAGTTTGTCTATCTCTTTATTGTAGGAATTTGAGAACGCGAGTTGTCTAGTGGGTTGCCCCCATTAGAGGTATTGAACATCAAACTGATTTTATTACCTAGAGCCGTTATTCCAAACCGGCCAGCCTAGAAAAGTAATATTGAGAAGACTACTTCAAAGACAGGTGAAGGAATTGAGTAGCAAAGGGCACGTGAGGGAAAGCATGAGTCCATGTGCGGTGCTAGCATTATTTGTCCCTAAAAAGGATGGGACGTGGAGAATGTGCTTCGATTGCGGGAGATCAACAACATCACGATAAGGAGTCATCATCGCATAAGGTTAGACGATATGCTTGGAGAAATATTTTGATCACGTACTTTTAGTAAAATATATCTTGAGAGTAGCTATGACAAAATGAGGACGAAGGAGATGAGTTGAAAATTTCTTTTAAAACTAAATGTGGGTAATGTTTTGTTTGCATTCAGATGCAAACAAAATTTTAGCAAGTTCTTACAAGTGTTTCATTAAAAAAATCTAGTACACTTGCCACACTAACTGAGATTGTGAAAAAGAATTATTAGATTTCGTTGGGGCATTGAACAAGAAAATACATTTAATATTATTAAGGACATGCTGTGTTTTTCACTTTTTTTTTTTTTTTTGCAAAAGAGTGAAATTACGAGGAATTTCGTGGAGAACCAGCTTTTGATATTGATGGATTACAAGAAAGCCCTTCTTAATTTTGAGGAAACTGACCACCCCTTCCGTAGTTTGGCTATCTCTTTATTGTAGGAATTTGAGGACGTGAGATGTCTAGTGGGTTGCCCCCATTAGAGGTATTGAACATCAAACTGATTTTATTACCTCGAGCCGTTATTCCAATCCGACCAGCCTAGAAAAGTAATCTTGAGAAGACAACTTCAAAGACAAGTGAAGGAATTGAGGAGCAAAGGGCACGTGAGGGAAAGCATGAGTCCATGTGCGGTGCTAGTATTATTTGTCCTAAAAAGGATGGGACGTGGAGAATGTGCTTCGATTGCGGGAGATCAACAACATAACGATAAGGAGTCGTCATCGCATAACTAGGTTAGACGATATGCTTGGAGAATTGTTTTGATCACGTACTTTTAGTAAAATATATCTTGAGAGTAGCTATGACAAAATTAGGACGAATGAGATGAGTTGAAAATTTCTTTTAAAACTAAATGTGGGTAATGTTTTGTTTGCATTCATATGCAAACAAAATTTTAGCAAGTTCTTACAAGTGTTTCATGAAAAAAATTTAGTACACTTGCCACACTAACTGAGATTGTGAAAAAGAATTATTAGATTTCGTTGGGGCATTGAACAAGAAAATACATTTAATATTATTAAGGATATGCTGTGTTTTTCACTTTTTTTTTTTTGGCAAAGGAGTGAAATTACGAGGAATTTCGTGGAGAACCAGCTTTTGATATTGATGGATTACAAGAAAGCCCTTCTTAATTTTGAGGAAACTGACCACCCCTTCCGTAGTTTGGCTATCTCTTTATTGTAGGAATTTGAGGACGTGAGATGTCTAGTGGGTTGCCCCCATTAGAGGTATTGAACATCAAACTGATTTTATTACCTCGAGCCGTTATTCCAAACCGACCAGCCTAGAAAAGTAATCTTGAGAAGACTACTTCAAAGACAAGTGAAGGAATTGAGGAGCAAAGGGCACGTGAGGGAAAGCATTAGTCCATGTGCGGTGCTAGTATTATTTGTCCTAAAAAGGATGGGACGTGGAAAATGTGCTTCGATTGCGGGAGATCAACAACATAACGATAAGGTGTCGTCATCGCATAACTAGGTTAGACGATATGCTTGGTGAATTGTTTTGATCTCGTACTTTTAGTAAAATATATCTTGAGAGTAGCTATGACAAAATTAGGACGAAGGAGATGAGTTGAAAATTTCTTTTAAAACTAAATGTGGGTAATGTTTTGTTTGCATTCATATGCAAACAAAATTTTAGCAAGTTCTTACAAGTGTTTCATTAAAAAAATTTAGTACACTTGCCACACTAACTGAGATTGTGAAAAAGAATTATTAGATTTCGTTGGGGCATTGAACAAGAAAATACATTTAATATTATTAAGGATATGCTGTGTTTTTCACTTTTTTTTTTTTTTTTTGGCAAAGGAGTGAAATTACGAGGAATTTCGTGGAGAACCAGCTTTTGATATTGATGGATTACAAGAAAGCCCTTCTTAATTTTGAGGAAACTGACCACCCCTTCCGTAGTTTGGCTATCTCTTTATTGTAGGAATTTGAGGACGTGAGATGTCTAGTGGGTTGCCCCCATTAGAGGTATTGAACATCAAACTGATTTTATTACCTCGAGCCGTTATTCCAAACCGACCAGCCTAGAAAAGTAATCTTGAGAAGACTACTTCAAAGACAAGTGAAGGAATTGAGGAGCTAAGGGCAAGTGAGGGAAAGCATGAGTCCATGTGCGGTGCTAGTATTATTTGTCCCTAAAAAGGATGGGACGTGGAGAATGTGCTTCGATTTTGGGAGATCAACAACATAACGATAAGGAGTCGTCATCGCATAACTAGGTTAGACGATATGCTTGGAGAAATATTTTGATCCCGTACTTTTAGTAAAATATATCTTGAGAGTAGCTATGACAAAATGAGGACGAAGAAGATGAGTTGAAAATTTCTTTTAAAACTAAATGTGGGTAATGTTTTGTTTGCATTCAGATGCAAACAAAATTTTAGCAAGTTCTTACAAGTGTTTCATTAAAAAAATCTAGTACACTTGCCACACTAACTGAGATTGTGAAAAAGAATTATTAGATTTCGTCGGGGCATTGAACAAGAAAATTCAATGAATATTATTAAGGATATGCTGCGTTTTTCACTTTTTTTTTTTTATTGCAAAAGAATGAAATTACGAGGAATTTCGTGGAGAATCAGCTTTTGATATTGATGGATTACAAGAAAGTCCTTCTTAATTTTGAGGAAACTGACCACCCCTTCCGTAGTTTGTCTATCTCTTTATTGTAGGAATTTGAGAACGCGAGTTGTCTAGTGGGTTGCCCCCATTAGAGGTATTGAACATCAAACTGATTTTATTACCTAGAGCCGTTATTCCAAACCGACCAGCCTAAAAAAGTAATCTTGAGAAGACTACTTCAAAGACAAGTGAAGGAATTGAGGAGCTAAGGGCAAGTGAGGGAAAGCATGAGTCCATGTGCGGTGCTAGTATTATTTGTCCCTAAAAAGGATGGGACGTGGAGAATGTGCTTCGATTTTGGGAGATCAACAACATAACGATAAGGAGTCGTCATCGCATAACTAGGTTAGACGATATGCTTGGAGAATTGTTTTGATCTCGTACTTTTAGTAAAATATATCTTGAGAGTAGCTATGACAAAATTAGGACGAACGAGATGAGTTGAAAATTTCTTTTAAAACTAAATGTGGGTAATGTTTTGTTTGCATTCATATGCAAACAAAATTTTAGCAAGTTCTTACAAGTGTTTCATTAAAAAAATTTAGTACACTTGCCACACTATCTGAGATTGAGAAAAAGAATTGTTAGACTTTGTTGGGGCATTGAACAAGAAAATACATTTAATATTATTAAGGATATGCTGTGTTTTTCACTTTTTTTTTTTTTGCAAAAGAGTGAAATTACTAGAAATTTCGGGGAGAACCAGCCTTTGATATTGATGGATTACAAGGAAGCCCTTCTTAATTTTGAGAAAACTGACCACCCCTTCCGTAGTTTGGCTATTTCTTTATTGTAGGAATTTGAGGACGTGAGAAGTCTAGTGGGTTGCCCCCATTAGAGGTATTGAACATCAAACTGATTTTATAACCTAGAGCCGTTATTCCAAACCAACCTGCCTAAAAATGTAATCTTGAGAAGACTACTTCAAAGACAAGTGAAGGAATTGAGGAGCTAAGGGCAAGTGAGGGAAAGCATGAGTCCATGTGCGGTGCTAGTATTATTTGTCCCTAAAAAGGATGGGACGTGGAGAATGTGCTTCGATTGCGGGAGATCAACAACATAACGATAAGGAGTCGTCATCGCATAACTAGGTTAGACGATATGCTTGGAGAATTGTTTTGATCACGTACTTTTACTAAAATGTATCTTGAGAGTAGCTATGACAAAATTAGGACGAATGAGATGAGTTGAAAATTTCTTTTAAAACTAAATGTGGGTAATGTTTTGTTTGCATTCATATGCAAACAAAATTTTAGCAAGTTCTTACAAGTGTTTCATTAAAAAAATCTAGTACACTTGCCACACTAACTGAGATTGTGAAAAAGAATTATTAGATTTCGTTGGGGCATTGAACAAGAAAATACATTTAATATTATTAAGGACATGCTGTGTTTTTCACTTTTTTTTTTTTTTTGCAAAAGAGTGAAATTACGAGGAATTTCGTGGAGAACCAGCTTTTGATATTGATGGATTACAAGAAAGCCCTTCTTAATTTTGAGGAAACTGACCACCCCCTCCGTAGTTTGGCTATCTTTTTATTGTAGGAATTTGAGGACGTGAGATGTCTAGTGGGTTGCCCCCATTGGAGGTATTGAACATCAAACTGATTTTATTACCTAGAGCCGTTATTCCAAACCGGCCAGCCTAGAAAAGTAATATTGAGAAGACTACTTCAAAGACAGGTGAAGGAATTGAGTAGCAAAGGGCACGTGAGGGAAAGCATGAGTCCATGTGCGGTGCTAGTGTTATTTGTCATAAAAAGGATGGGACGTGGAGAATGTGCTTCGATTGCGGGAGATCAACAACATAACGATAAGGTGTCGTCATCGCATAACTAGGTTAGACGATATGCTTGGTGAATTGTTTTGATCTCGTACTTTTAGTAAAATATATTTTGAGAGTAGCTATGACAAAATTAGGACGAAGGAGATGAGTTGAAAATTTCTTTTAAAACAAAATATGGGAAATGTTTTGTTTGTGTTCATATGCAAACAAAATTTTAGCAAGTTCTTACAAGTGTTTCATGAAAAAAATTTAGTACACTTGCCACACTAACTGAGATTGTGAAAAAGAATTATTAGATTTCGTTGGGGCATTGAACAAGAAAATACATTTAATATTATTAAGGATATGCTGTGTTTTTCACTTTTTTTTTTTTGGCAAAGGAGTGAAATTACGAGGAATTTCGTGGAGAACCAGCTTTTGATATTGATGGATTACAAGAAAGCCCTTCTTAATTTTAAGGAAACTGACCACCCCTTTTGTAGTTTCGCTATCTCTTTATTGTAGGAATTGGTGGACGTGAGATGTCTAGTGGGTTGCCCCCATTAGAGGTATTGAACATCAAACTAATTTTATTACCTCGAGCCGTTATTCCAAACCGACCAACCTAGAAAAGTAATCTTGAGAAGACTACTTCAAAGACAAGTGAAGGAATTGAGGAGCTAAGGGCAAGTGAGGGAAAGCATGAGTCCATGTGCGGTGCTAGTATTATTTGTCCCTAAAAAGGATGGGACGTGGAGAATGTGCTTCGATTGCGGGAGATCAACAACATAACGATAAGGAGTCGTCATCGCATAACTAGGTTAGACGATATGCTTGGAGAATTGTTTTGATCACGTACTTTTAGTAAAATATATCTTGAGAGTAGCTATGACAAAATTAGGACGAATGAGATGAGTTGAAAATTTCTTTTAAAACTAAATGTGGGTAATGTTTTGTTTGCATTCATATGCAAACAAAATTTTAGCAAGTTCTTACAAGTGTTTCATGAAAAATATTTAGTACACTTGCCACACTAACTGAGATTGTGAAAAAGAAATATTAGATTTAGTTGGGGCATTGAACAAGAAAATACATTTAATATTATTAAGGATATGCTGTGTTTTTCACTTTTTTTTTTTTTTTGGCAAAAGAGTGAAATTACTAGAAATTTCGGGGAGAACCAGCTTTTGATATTGATGGATTACAAGAAAGCCCTTCTTAATTTTGAGAAAACTGACCACCCCTTCCGTAGTTTGGCTATCTCTTTATTGTAGGAATTTGAGGACGTGAGAAGTCTAGTGGGTTGCCCCCATTAGAGGTATTGAACATCAAACTGATTTTATAACCTAGAGCCGTTATTCCAAACCAACCTGCCTAAAAATGTAATCTTGAGAAGACTACTTCAAAGACAAGTGAAGGAATTGAGGAGCTAAGGGCAAGTGAGGGAAAGCATGAGTCCATGTGCGGTGCTAGTATTATTTGTCCCTAAAAAGGATGGGACGTGGAGAATGTGCTTCGATTGCGGGAGATCAACAACATAACGATAAGGAGTCGTCATCGCATAACTAGGTTAGACGATATGCTTGGAGAATTGTTTTGATCACGTACTTTTAGTAAACTATATCTTCAGAGTAGCTATGACAAAATTAGGACGAATGAGATGAGTTGAAAATTTCTTTTAAAACTAAATGTGGGTAATGTTTTGTTTGCATACATATGCAAACAAAATTTTAGCAAGTTCTTACAAGTGTTTCATGAAAAAAATTTAGTACACTTGCTGCACTAACTGAGATTGTGAAGAAGAATTGTTAGATTTCGTTGGGGCATTGAACAAGAAAATACATTTAATATTATTAAGGATATGCTGTGTTTTTCACTTTTTTTTTTTTTTGCAAAAGAGTGAAATTACTAGAAATTTCGGGGAGAACCTGCTTTTGATATTGATGGATTACAAGAAAGCCCTTCTTAATTTTGAGAAAACTGGCCACCCCTTCCGTAGTTTGGCTATCTCTTTATTGTAGGAATTTGAGGACGTGAGATGTCTAGTGGGTTGCCCACATTAGAAGTATTGAACATCAAACTGATTTTATTACCTCGAGCCGTTATTCCAAACCGACCAGCCTAGAAAAGTAATCTTGAGAAGACTACTTCAAAGACAAGTGAAGGAATTGAGGAGCAAACGGCACGTGAGGGAAAGCATTAGTCCATGTGCGGTGCTAGTATTATTTGTCCCTAAAAAGGATGGGACGTGGAGAATGTGCTTCGATTGCAAGGAGATCAACAACATAACGATAAGGTGTCGTCATCGCATAACTAGGTTAGATGATGACGTGCTTGATAAATTGTTTTGATCTCGTACTTTTAGTAAAATATATCTTGAGAGTAGCTATGACAAAATTAGGACGAAGGAGATGAGTTGAAAATTTCTTTTAAAACTAAATGTGGGTAATGTTTTGTTTGCATTCATATGGAAACAAAATTTTAGCAAGTTCTTACAAGTGTTTCATTAAAAAAATTTGGTACACTTGCCACACTAATTTCATTGGGGCATTGAACAAGGAAATACATTTAATATTATTAAGGATATGCTATTTTTTTCACTAATTTTTTTTTTTTTTGGCAAAAGAGTGAAATTACGAGAAATTTCGGGGAGAACCAGCTTTTGATATTGATGGATTACAAGAAAGCCCTTCTTAATTTTGAGAAAACTGACCACCCCTTCCGTAGTTTGGCTATTTCTTTATTGTAGGAATTAGAGGACGTGAGAAGTCTAGTGGGTTGCCCCCATTAGAGGTATTGAACATCAAACTGATTTTATTACCTCGAGCCGTTATTCCAAACCGACCAGCCTAGAAAAGTAATCTTGAGAAGACTACTTCAAAGACAAGTGAAGGAATTGAGGAGCTAAGGGCAAGTGAGGGAAAGCATGAGTCCATGTGCGGTGCTAGTATTATTTGTCCCTAAAAAGGATGGGATGTGGAGAATGTGCTTCGATTGCGGGAGATCAACAACATAACGATAAGGAGTCGTCATCGCATAACTAGGTTAGACGATATGCTTGGTGAATTGTTTTGATCTCGTACTTTTAGTAACATATATCTTGAGTGTAGCTATGACAAAATTAGGACGAAGGAAATGAGTTGAAAGTTTCTTTTAAAACTAAATGTGGGTAATGTTTCGTTTGCATTCATATGCAAACAAAATTTTAGCAAGTTCTTACAGGTGTCTTGTTAAAAAAATTTAGTACACTTGCCACACTAACTGAGATTGTGAAAAAGAATTCTTAGATTTCATGGGGGCATTGAACAAGAAAATACATTTAACATTACGAGGAATTTCGTGGAGTACCAGCTTTTGATATTGTTGGATTACAGGAAAGCCTTTGTTAATTTTGAGGAAACTGACCAACCCTTCCGTAGTTTGGCTATTTCTTTCTTGAATGAATTTGAGGACGAGAGATGTCTAGTTGGGTTCCCCCATTAGAGGTATTGAACATCAAACTGATTTTATCGTCTGGAGCCGTTATTCCAAACCGACCAGCCTAAAAAAGTAATCTTGCGAAGACTACTTCAAAGTGAAGTGAAGGAATTGAGGAGCTAAGGGCAAGTGAGGGAAAGCATGAGTCCATGTGCGGTGCTAGTATTATTTGTCCCTAAAAAGGATGGGACGTGGAGAATGTGCTTCGATTTTGGGAGATCAACAACATAACGATAAGGAGTCGTCATCGCATAACTAGGTTAGATGACGACATGCTTGATAAATTGTTTGGATCACCTACTTTTAGTAAAATATATCTTGAGAGTAGCTATGACAAAATTAGGACGAAGGAGAATGAGTTGAAAATTTCTTTTTAAAACTAAATGTGGGTAATGTTTTGTTTGCATTCATAGGTAAACAAAATTTTAGCAAGTTCTTACAGTGTCTTGTTAAAAAAATTTAGTACACTCGCTACACTAACCGAGATTGTGAAAAGAAT